>JAYMTP010000003.1:0-77759 GCA_036897365.1 Geranium brycei
TTTAAAATCTTAAATAAATTATCTTCCACATATATAAAAAGTTAACGTCACACGTAACACTAATATTATAGTA
Source organism: Geranium brycei (assembly GCA_036897365.1). NCBI lineage: Eukaryota > Viridiplantae > Streptophyta > Magnoliopsida > Geraniales > Geraniaceae > Geranium > Geranium brycei. The sequence goes on from JAYMTP010000003.1 coordinate 74, forward strand.
TATATATTCTCGAATATATTAAACAAGAATAGAGAAAATAATTATATATATACAAGCAAGAGGCTATTGTAATTACTAACAAAATAAATCTTTTTAATTATAAAAAAACTCATCAATACGTATTAACACTTTTTATCATATTTTTATACCTATTTTCTGGTATTTGACCTTGGTCAACTTTAATGATTTATTTATTTTAACTTTTGTTATATGTCAGTTATTTTATTTCAAAGTGCCAAAAAAGCAAAAGATGTTCAAAGCTGAAATTCAGAAATGACTGTTCCATTTCCTTTTGGCTTTTGCTTCATCTTTCACAAACTTTGCACCAAGTCGCATCCTATGGTTTATTCATTCCCTTTACCACAGTGTTTACAAAGTATATAGTTATATTATATCTCACTACAATAATAATTTATTTGTAATTTCAAATAATATAAATATTTTCAATCTGACTGACATGCAATTAAAAATAGATTAAATTTGAATATATGTAAATTTTACATTAATTATATATGATATATAAAAATTGAATTTAACTAAAATTTTGAATATACAAATATCTTTCTGAAAATAAGACATGATCAATTTATTGAGGACTGTTTACCAACATTAATACACGAGCTAGAAAATTTGGGTTAATTTAAAATTACATCTCTTTATCAGATCTCGAAAGAGCAGCAATAATCAAATAAAATGTTACTCTAATACTCGATCATATACATAACCAAAATAAAATTTACAATGTTACAGTAAAAATATTTTACGATCTAAATTATTGAACATAATAAAAAAAATCTGTAGATGAGTCGTTGACCGGAGAATCAAATTCAATACTTGTCTAGTATATGTAATATTTAAAATTTACATAATAGTCAAAGTAGTGATGGGTGTCCAATGCAACACCACATAATTGTAGATATTGGTATTAAATACACACTATATAATTGATTATGGTCTCACACATTCAGGCCCTACCCTGCCCTTCCCACCTACCATATAATATATATACCTTTATTATATAATATATAATTTGAGACATCCACTATATAAGCGATGAAGTTATTGATAAGTATGATGATATTTTTATTTTCGATAGAAAATAGGGATAATTGCAAGTAGTATATGGTTAAACATGTTTTATATATATTCAAATTTTTTTTATCTTTACCAACTCATATAAAATTCATATTATTGCAAATTAATATATATATATATTAAAAACAAATTATGTATAATCCACACTATTGTACAAGATGGTTACAAATTCAGCAACTTGTTTAAAAATTGTGCAAAAATATAAATTTTGACTATATTGGAAAAATAATGAAAATTGAGTATCATGATGTACAAAATATGTGTAATGGAGTGTACCTATTTATAGTTATTCATAGAAAATAATTTAAATGCGTTATATTAGTTTTTTTCCGCTCAAAATTGAGTAAAATACAATTTTCAAGGTTTTAGCAACAAAAAAAAACACATAAGCCCCAAATTCTTGTTCAGACCGTCACTCTCATGTCGGCAGATTTGTAGATCCTACGTTTGACTTTTACATGTTACACGGTCCGAACACTTATCATGCAATTTTATTTATTTATTTATTTTCTTGCTAAATATATAATCACAAGCAGATTGAGTTTTGACAGGCGGGACTGGGACACACTGTGGGTCCCACCTCTCTTATTGGAATGTCCTTCTTGCTGACTTGGTGGTTGGCCTGATACTGCCACATCAACACTTAACACGCTGGCAAACTAAATTTTGGTTTGCCAGTGTGTCGGGGATGATGTTGAATCCAGACAGATCGACGATTCAGTTTAACCCGAGCGCAGCCGATGTTATCCTCTCTTTGTAATTGTTCAGTTTCTTTTGTTAGACGGTTAGACAATTTAGCTGTCACCCGTACGCGCTCTAACTGAAAGTCCGAACTTGAAATTTTTTAGAAGCTTTGACTTGTGTGCTGTTCAGTGACGTGTTTTAACAATAAACTACTAATTATTTAGATTATTTCAAATTGAATTTGAGCTTGGTTAAGTCATATCGATATCATCATTGACTAGAAATTACAATAGCAATTAAGAAAATTGTCACTTAAATACATACGACAAAAATGTACTGTATGAAAATTGTGGTCCCTTTAACAAGTGCTTAATTCTCAAAGTAGTTGATCACCACGTGATTGACTTTCCCATAATTTATGGGTCCATCAAAATCAACATTTCGAAAACAATCACCAAAAAATTCAAGTCCCATTTGGAACCAAACCTGACACTGAAAATCAATTATTACTATTACATCCAACAAAATCATCAAATGTCCATATAAATAATACCAGAGAATGAGAACAATCGATCAAAAAATAAATATGAGAGAAAAAAAACTCAACTATCGACTATGACATTCTATTTCATAAACCCGATATGACATATATGTAACTCGACATTAAAATTTAACGGTTCTCTAAACCAGATCGAGCCAGCGCGATTGTAGCTTTCAGATTCTTGCCCAATTTTGTACCTATAATTGTCCTGAAATAAAAAAAAAAACTATAATCAGTAATAAAAAACATGAATATAGATTTTGAGCATATTTACGAACAAAGTCCATCAAAATTGCAGGCTTTAGTAGGGCGAATAGAGCATATGGAGATTAATCAGATTTATATATTTTAATTTTTATCAAATAAACTAATACATATACATAATTAAAATATAAATCATGCTATATAAGAAATAACAAGTATAAGTATTTTAATATTTGTTACATTCATATTATGTATAACTAAACTACAAAATTAGTATAAATTATTTGTATTTTCATTATATAAAAATAATTGCCTAAACCCGCCTGACCGACTGATTACATAAATTGAATCGTTGTTAATTATTATTAAATCAATCGCCTTTTTATCCACTATGGCACATAAACAAAACAAGATTGGTCTAAAAATTTCTATCATAACAATTTGTCTCGACTCTACGATAAAGTAAAGCATTTTCTCTATTTCTTCTCAACTCCTTTCACCATCATTCTCTTACTTTGGCCTAAACAAAGAGCTCCACTTGCTAAAGTGGGAGATGGTACTTTCCATGCTTTTACGTCGGAAAGTCGATATATAATAATAAGGCTGCTAATGATTTTGGGGTCTCTTATCTACTTTGATTTGATTAAACAATTGTTCGATACCCCCAATTGCCCCTAGAGATCGCTTTCTAATTATTTCGTGTAATGATTCACTGCTTCCTGCATGTCTATTTAATCCTCTGCCAAATCTTCATAAATCACAGCATTCACTAATCACACCTTTAATTTCTCATAAGCAGTGTTCTAAAAGACGGTAGACGCTAGTTGGGCAGACAATATATTACAAACAATCAAAATATGAATATTGTATAAAAGCATAATTAATTTATATTTTTTTATCGGCATCATAGTTATTTTAATATTTGTTACATTTGTGTCCTTAAAAATATCAATAAATAACATTAAGTTTCTAGTCAGTTCTTATTCTCCTCCATAATTCCTTTTAGGTATTCTTTTAATTGAAATTTTAAAAAATCAAACAAATCGTCCAATTATATAAATTGGGTCGGTGTTCTAAGAATCTCCGCCAAGACCAATTTCTAAAACACTCGCAACAATATCAAATCGGTGACCCTAGGGTTTAAAAAGGCTCAGTCCTTCTAATCAACTAGCTAATTAACCAGCGGAAATAATTAAACATTGACACAAACAATGAAAACCCGAGTATCAGATTAAAAGATTGTTTCATATTAAGACGATTCAAATTAACAATGCTTAGGACAAGAGAATAGAACAGTTCACAATAACAATGCTTTAGGACAAGAGAACAGAGCAGTGCACACCAAATTTGTTTGAACCCATATTTCAGAAATATTAGTCCAAATATAAATTAAGGGGAAAAAACCCACAAATCTACTTTAAAATATCAGAACTCGAGTCAGCGTACCTGTAGCTGCACGCCTTCTATGACCTCTCAAGTGGAAGCGCCGAAAAGGCTCCAGTCGTAGACCTTAAAGCTCGAGAGCGCAAGATTAAACACTTCAGACATAGGTACGCATCCAGATTGCGAGGCGGGAACAGCTAAACCGGCCCCAACTGAGTTAGCACTTTCACTCAACGGGCTGTAACCATAACGACAAAACATTCAGATGTGTTAAAAATGTTTTATTCGTGGATTTGGCTTCATTGCCAATGTTATGTCCTTACTTCGACTAAATTTGTTGCCACCGGTTTATTTACTGTGAAATTTGTAATTATATTGCTTACTTTATGACGAGGGGTTCATATGCAGTGAGTAGCACGTCGGTGTTGACTTCCTTGAGTCGTATATTTGCCAAATAGACCTGTAAAATTGAATTAAATATCCCTTTTGGACTTTGCGAATGATTTACAGTGAAGAAGCCAAAAATGAACTTAATTAAGGGGAAATAAGAAACTACCTTGACGATGTTTTGTGCTTCCCTTCCTTGCCGTCCCTTAGATATACGCTACACACAAGTGATAGCCAGCAACCGTTAAGCCAAAAGTCATGTAGAGAAACTTAGTAATTAAGAACTCGATCATTAGACAATTCAAGCGTATTTTATGATCTGTTCTCTCCAGCAATAAGTGGGGAAAGCTTTCTCTACCATTCAGAGCAGTCTACTGCGAATCTATTAACAACCTTTGATCATTGATCAAAGACCGCACCAAATACTAACATTACCATAATGACTATATCTATATCTACATTCCACAAAACATCTATTTTTGCCAACTATTTTTTGTTCGACTTCTATGTTGCTTCATTGTGATCGCGGGAAGAAAAAATATAATATATATATTTGTTTATTGATAAATATAGTTTTGAGACACTCAGACCCGAATTTGAAGAGTAATCGCATCCTTGTAAAAGTACATCTGAGAAACACAAGCTGAGCGAGCCCATTGACCAACTTGATATTTTTGTCATAGTATTTAACAGTCGATTTTCCCTATGAGCAGAACTTCTAGTAAACTAAGGTACATGCAATACAAATGAAATGTAATGGCACGTACCATCTGCCCAACTGCGGTGGTCACAACAGCGGGTCTGCCTCTGTAACACAAGCCGGGGGATTCTATAACTCCAGACTGCTCAATCAGCTGTAGTACGATAAGAGAATTAGTGTTACGGTAATGAAGTGAAGAATCGGCTACTAACTGAAAAACAAAAAAATTACAAAACATGCCATGCACCAACACATCAGTCATCACACCCTCAATATTCATATCCAAAAAAACATTTTAAATCAAAATGAAAATCAGAAGATATAGCTACTAAACTAACAAAAAGCCTTCAACTGATATTTCTATCGCACCCAGCTTCATCATGCATTAGAACTGTAAAGGGAATAAATGGAGGAAGCTCAATGAATAAATCACAAAAAATATGCATCCTTAGTATACATATAGATAACCATTGCTCACTGATTTAAAGAACCTTCTCGAATACAAACAGCTAGGAATTGCCAATGCCATTGTCCAATCTCCGAGCACTTTAAGATTTGAATGAAAAACCATTACATAATTAACCTCCGAAAAATTTACATACCAAAATCACAAGAATGCCATTATCTAATCTTTTGATCATTTTAAGATTTGAATGAAAAATCATTGCACACGCAATAAATCTCCAAAAAAATCTCTACAGAAAAATGAGTATAGTACATTCGCAATGTCCGTAACAAAATCACAAGAATGTCATTACCCAATCATCAAGCATTCTAATATTTGAAATTGAATGAAAAATCATTAAATACATGATTAATCTCCAAAACTTCTACAGAAAAAAATCGACCACAATACATTTGCAATGGCAATAACAAAATCACAAGAGCATGATTAAACTCAATTGCTCTCAAACCATATAACAATCAATATAAGCAGTGCCTAATCACTAATTTGTGTTCAAAAGACATAAACAAAGGATCGGGACAGAAATTGAAATTACCATGCTTCCTTCAGCATCTTGCTCAGTGGCAAGGTCCTGAAGAAACCAGACAGCACTCCCAGCATCTCTAACCTCATGCTTATAATCCAAAAGCTCGATGATCAAGCTCTCGTCTCGAGAAGGGTCCACATATACCTCCTATTACCCCCAAAAATCACAAAACTCAAAAGGGTAAGCATCAAATAAACCAAAATCCAAAGCCCACCAAATGAAAATTCAAATGGAACACACACAAGCCATAAAAACATGAACTTTCACAAACCTGGTGGTCCGGAACCAGTCGAATGTTGCTCACGTCCTGAAAATTGCAACAAACCCTCTCAATCAATCGATTAAGCAACACAAATTACAAAAATTGTACACAACAAAACGAAGATTAAAAAGCTAAATAACCTGAAATCTGAGAGGGAAAGTGCTGGAAATCGCACCCCCAAACAGAGCTTGCTCTCTGTACGTATCTTCAGGCATTTTTATCGACTTCACGAACTGGAGCTTCACTGTAAATTGAATTCTTCAGACTAAGCAAAGAGTGAGAGATTGGAGAAGATTCTGAAATTCGCGGTTCGGTGATGGCCTTTTTGTTGACGTTTGGGCGTCAATACGACGCCGTGTTAGCTTCAAAACTACGCTAAAAATAGTAGACGACAAAGGCGAGAAATAAAATACTTGGGCTTCGACTTGAGATTGGGCTTCTTTATTTTCGGAAAATTGGTTGAAATGTTGAATCATTACTTAAGTCAAGGCCTGTATAGCCCAATGTGGGCCCTCGGACGTGAAAAATAAGAATGACAACAAGACATGGACGTATAAATTATAAATTATGAACTATGCGTCTTGTTATTTGCACGGTAATAACTGCATGAACTATGAAATAAATGTTCGATTAAACATGTTCAAGTGTTACATCAGTAATGATAAATACAAAATAATGTAAGAGTCCACAAATAACATTCAAGATTCATATTATCTATCGTTCTATGTCCATATTATTGTCTCTCACCATTTTATATAACACTCTTGGCCTTGTACAATAGCCACTTTAGGGTTGACAGCAAAGTTATGTGCACTTATTTTCTTCACATGAGGATCAGAAGAAGCTCCATTAATTCCCTTAGTTGAATTAAAAGAAACTACCGCATAAGCCACGGGCTGAAACTGATATGTGCCCACTTTATTTACATCTGAATCAGCAATTGGTTACTAGAATTCTGACCAATGTTTTCAAAGAATTTTAAGTTACTCAAGCATCTACTCCCCGTACAGAACCGAAACCATCATACCCTTCCCCAATCACAACTGAAGCGACTTGAAGGTTGCCAGCAGAGCTGTCGGCCTGTGCATTCACTTTCGTCACATGAGGAATCAAAAAACAATAAGTGTCCCTTGATTAATCCTATGAGAAGTGAAATCAAGAGAATTGCCAGCTATTATTCAACTCGCTAAATAATATGGATTTAGTTTACTCCAATATTTCATACATTGTATATACCACGAATAATATTTTGCAACACAATTAATACCTATGAATCGAGATATTTTGGCTCCACTTTTAATGTAGAGGTTGTGAACCTAAATCTAGATATTAAAAATTATTGATCTCAGTATATATATATATATAACACATTATATATAGTATGTGATTGATTTTCTCAATTGGTGTAAATTACATGACAAATATATAAACGTGAAAATTGTGATGGGTTATCAATTCGTGAACACACATAATGGGTGATAGTTGAACAATCAACTTTTAAAATTTATCACAAAAATTTAGACTACTATATAATGTGTTATATATAATCTCTCACATTAATTTATTTGGTTCTTATGATTACTTGGAATAAAACGATTAGACGAACTTACATAATTAGAGCATGTTACAACTATATTCATGATCTTTAAAAATACAAATTAAAAGCCAGCAATCTTATTTTTGGTTTTAATTTTCAAGAATGATCTCTTTGACTTTTTCCTTAAAAAATCTCTTTGACTTTGTGCGGGCAAAATATAATACTGTGAATCCGCTAATCAAATAGTTATATAGTGATCAAGTTGACGTGTCATCGACAAGATATATAATTAATGCGTTAGGTGAAGGATCGAATTACCTAACTTGTAATTCGAACGGATAGAATCCAGTTCGGTTCGATTTTAAACATGTCGATATTTAGCTCGGTTTTAATCATGTCGGTTTTCAGTGCATTCGGTTCAGTTTCTTATAAAGGAACTTCATAAAACTCTCACATTTTAGATCGTTTTGAGTCTTTTGAATTATCGTTTTTGTTTTATTTTTCTTTAACCGATTTTCATGAAATTCTCACGTTTTGAGCAGATTTTGATATATTATTTGACATTTTTTGTCATAATATTTTTAGACCCAATTAATAAGGATCGATAACTTAAAATGAGTCATGTGTTCAAATCGATCGGTTTTTTATTCGGTTTGTATTTTTTCTCATTTTATAAATCAAAATCGAATCGGTACAATTTTGGTTTGATTCAATTTTTAACCAAACTAATTCAGTCATTTTTTTTTGAGAAAAGACTTAAAATATATTATTAACTCAAGCCTCAACAAGTAGTACAGAAGATAGGGAAGACGGAAATGATCAGAGCCCGAACAGGTCAATGCCGCCATTACATGTGCTACTTTATTTCCTCATCGTTTAACAAAATTAAAAGACAAGTTATATACACTTTGAGCCATAAAAAAACAAGAATCTAAAATAGAGGACAAAACAAGAAATAAATTAGTTATGCATCATAAGTTGGGCTTTTTCTTGGCCTTCTATATGTTCAAAAAATCTGTTGAAATATTTTTCTGTATATTAACCTAAATTTCTATAGTTACAAAAACTATGAAAATAATTCTTCCGAGTTTCCCCTAACCAATTCCACTTCACTAAGTACAGCCGTCGTGGTTTGAGTTTGGAGAGCGATCACAAAGATCACAAATAAGATTCAATAGTTGAGGAACAAACATAGTTGTTATTCATTGTCCTGCGTTAATAATACCATCTTAACTGACTAAATGACATTGATTTAGTTTTCTCCAATATTTCATAGTGTATGCTACGAACATATATTTGCAATCCATTTTCGATAAGAGAGGTTCTAAGCCAAGATCTTGATACCAATTTTTTTATCTCAACTGCAAATATATATAACCCATTAAAGTATGTGATTGATTTTTTCAATTGGTGCAAATTACATGACAAGTATAATAAACATCAAAATTGTAGATGTGTTATCCATAAACATCACGTGACTGTAAATCGGAATAGTTAAATAATATATACACTAAAATTCATCACAAATTCAAACAATTAAATGACATTCAAATATATCAAAAGTTCCTATAATCTCTTAATTTATGTTACTAATTTGGATTGGATTTACCTCTCCAAAAATTTACTGGTCCATCAACCTATATAAACTGAGTAACTGGCTCACCATTCCTCAATTCAATCACATCACCATTCAACATTTTAGACACATTTATGTCCACGCGAAATGCAAATATATACTTTATATTTGTAACATAGAAAATAGGCAAAATTAGAGGCAAAATAAACAGCAACAACTCCTCCTACCAATTGCTCCATCATTGGATCCAAATTGGCTTCTTTCACAAAATAGAAGTAACCAATTATGTATGTCATTACATATCTCTCCCACCAAAATGTGCAACTCTTCAACACTTCCCATTTCCTTCTCTCAACCACATCCTCCTAAAAAACAAACTTAAATAACTAATTATACAAAATAATATCACATCTTAACACAAATAATGCTTGTTATACCCAAGAAGATAATATGTAAAATTAAATAAAATCAAAATCAATCGAATCATAAGAACACTGTATTTAAGAATAATGATATGGTGGGTTCGAGACAGATGTAATGACTATAACTCATTTGTCTAGAGATACCATATTCCCATTGATTTTATAATATTTTGCATCTATGTACGATGTCAACTGGTCGGTCCGTGCAGATTTGGTGATACCTATTGGACCGGAGATATTAAGTCTGGTTGGATTACGAGATTTTTGCCATCCTCAACCAGTGTTTTCTAAAAGTCATTGATTAGTCCGACTAGTCATCAATTAATATATGATTAATTTGATCAATTCCATGTTAATTAGTCTCTTTGTTATGCAATGTTGTAACATAATCTCCGACTTTTCCAATTAATTTATTATTAGTCCATATATAAAAGACCAACTCAAACCGACTAACGCCTAGGAATTTTTATAAGATTAGTCTCTAAAGTTCCTATCCACCCAATTAACTCCTAAAGTTTCTTGAAATATTTTCTCTAACAAGAATTAGATGGTTCACCAACAATACATTCAACTACGCAAGAGATTAATTCTTACCAAAGATTCCAAAATACAAAATAACTGTATATCAACTAAATTACAAATTAAAAAATCGACTCAAATCAAAAAATCAAACCCTAAATATCATACACTAAATAAAACTCGATTCACCCTACACTTCAATAACATTAAAATACTCAATCACAATTTTACCAGATCCCAAAAACACCTGGACGAAGAGATTCATATTTTTAACATATAAAATTGTGCTTACCATCGATAATCGAGGGTTGACCCAAAAACAAGTCAACAGGTGGTTCAGGACGAGAGTGGAGAGACCAAACTTGAATCTGAATTTCAGATCAATCGTGTGGTTGTGATTGGTCGTCGGTGACTCTGATGAGTACAGAGACAATAACAGAGCGAAGCAGAGACAATAGGTCACGTGTTCGAACCAGAACACGTGGCTCTCGATTCTCAGCCTTTCTATTTCTGTCATGCGCCGTCGGAGAGGTCGCGCCGACACAGCCGTCATGGGTTTCTGGATAAACCTAGTACAATACAAAGTTTTGTCTTTTCTAGATCATAACTAGATGAATGTAGCGTGACAGGTCGAGTTCGGTACACGACGTCGTTTAGAATGTTTGAGGCAACATTGGTCCCTCTGGATGGGCTTCATAGATTGGGCCTTGTGGGCCTTAGAGAACTCATATTTAATTAACTTTAATATTTTTAAATAAGGGAGCCAATGTTCTAAATAAGACTTTTAATAAGAAGTAAGCACTAATTAAGAAGGGCCTTTCATAGTAAAAAAAAAATGCCTTTTATGAAAGCTTATTTAGCGCAGTGGTCCAGAAAGGCTCTACCTGAGTTGAGGTCAAGGTTCGAGCCGATTTGCTTTCACATGGGGATTGAATTTGGGTGGGGTTGGGTGAGTTGGCCTTTTCATTTCAAAAATCTTATTCTTTGTTAATAAATGGTAATATATATCAAAATTCGCAATTTGAGGAACTGTTCTTAAAGAACTCGACAAATTCCTAATCGAAAGTAGAAAGTAGAGGGTATGGATTTCAGGCTTGTAAAGGTAACTAGGCCTAGCAACTTCAAAACAAAAATGATCTTAAAAACTCGCTCTTTGGACTCGGGTCTAGAATTCGGGAGGTTGAAACTAATTTATTATTTTTACAATATTGACCTTGATATATGAAATTCATATGGATAAAAGAAATAACGTCAAAGTCACGTACACAAATTAAATACTAGAAAACTATATTATAATGAATGGGCAATTTAGTTAAGATTTTACTAAAAATATTATGCTCGAGCTCGAACTGGAATGAGTTTGAACGAGTATTCAAACTCGAAAGGAAATACTTCAACTTGAATTCAACTGGGCCAATATAGTATTATTAGTTATTAAAACACATTTAATCATGTTAAAAAAATTGAATACTAAACAAATCAGCTCACGCATGTATCAAGTCTAAATAAGTTAGACTTAAGCTATGCACATTAATCAAACTTGAAAAGAAATATTTCAACTGGAATTCAACTAGATCAATATAGTATTATTATTTATTAAAACACATTTTAATATATTAAAAAATAAATTAAATATAAAGAAGCCGAGCTTATGCATATATCAAGTCTAAATAAGTTAAGCATAGGCTATGCTCACTAATCAAACTAATTCGACTCAAACTCAATTATAATATCACAAATTAACTCACACAAGTAGAGTAATGTAGACTTATTTTCAGTAGCACTGCTCAATGATAAAATTGCAACAGCCCTACCTATCATACCATATAAGGTTACATCAACAACCATGTATAGATTCCACCAGCTTAATTATTTTGAAACAGGGTTCAAACCCCATAATCAAAAATCGAATAAGAGTTCCAACACATAAATTTTCATTTTGGGGTCTAAAGCGATGGCTTATCTTATGTTTTGGGTGACCTCGTAGTAAACTTGGCGGTCAACTTGTAGCTCATCAACTCAAAGAACCTGGAGGTCCACTTGTACTTCGCCATTTCAGGAACCTAAATTCCAACAAATTAATCAGAAAATATAAATTTTATATACAAATAATGAATGATGATTTGTAACAAGGAGATGAAAATGCAAATAATTGGTCAGTGACCTTCACTTAATTGAAGAAGATACAAAATAAATAACAACCAGTATTTGTTGAAGTTAAGCAAGTTAAAGATATGAACACATTGTTTAATTTAATTAAAGAAAAAACAAGACAACATGCGGGTTCGGGCAGGTGTGGTGATCCTTTCCGGGATACCGGGTCCATATTTGGGTTCAGTATATTTGCACTTTATAGGATTACAACGGATGAGTTCAAGTCAGATTCGGAGATTTTTGTCATCCATATAAGGTAGGAATGATAACAAAAAAAATATAATTGTTTGAAAGGAAAAGATAAATGACGATACAACAACATACCAATAAACCCTCCGCTCTCGCTAACTCCTTCATCATCTCTTGCCTGTTAAAAGGAGTCACTTCTTGTTACTTCCAGTTTGAATACAGATAATGTCAAGGTTCTAAAAAAACGCTACTCCCGGGATTAATCGGATTTGTATTTCTCTATTTTCTTAAATTATTATATACAAACGACTATAATATATAAAAATATTTGTTATAAATATTGGGAATATAAAAATACAAATTTAATATTTGTTACATTTTATGTCCTTCAGAAACAATAAAAGTACTAATATTTGTTTCATAGTGTAGGACATGGATTTCCCCCAAATAGCTATGAGTGTATGATCTAGTCTGAAGTCATTTCAGATATAAGTTTACAGATACTTTCCACAATAAATATGATCTAGTTTCCAAGTAGCAACCGAGTATGACATATAGTTTGCTTCACGATAGTAAAAAACAAAAATATAGGAATCATCGCTCAAACAGATTGAATAAAGAAACTAACCGCACACTAGATTCCATCTTGTGCTCGGGTATGGAAAGGACTCTCTGTTTAGCTGCCTCACTATACACAAAAACAATTCAGATGGAAAAATCAACATAGTGACCAAAGAATAATGCAATTAGGGGGAAAATATATATAACTATCCCCAACTATACACCATTTCCACTTAGCCATGCCAAACTAAGATTTGGGTCATTCAGCTACACCCAAGTTTATAAATTCCCATATGTTCAGTTTTTGGATGGAAAATGTTAATTTTGAAAGAGAAAAGACGAAAATGCCCTTGGGTAAAAATCTAGTTTTCAGACCTAAAAAAATCTAAAATTAGATTTTTAGTCAAAGAGCATTTTAGACTTTTCACTTTAAAACTCAACATTTTCCATCCAAAAACTTAACATATGGAAATTAATGAAACTTGGGTGTAGTTGAATGACCCAAATCTTAATTAGGTGTAGATAAGTAGAAATGGCGTATAGTTGGGATTGTTATCTGTACTTTTCCCTACAATTAGTAACGATTTTGTACTGTATACCACTTATCCTTTAAGCATTTCAGATGCTTATATCTGTGAACAATAGTTCGAGTGTTAGAATGATAATAAAAAGCACCAAAGTTTGATATATGAGTTTTTTCCATGCAAAATAAACAGCGATTAACATTAAAGTACCTTGTATAGTTTCCTTCCCCTCTTCTATACACGATAAAACCACTGTTTAAAAAAATAGAGCTTCCATCAGAGCAAGACACGTTACAAATTTATCAAAGCTTATAGTGAAACTAGCTACATTTTCACTTATCAAAAAGGCCTCAACGCAAAGGAAAATATTAATATTCAAGCTGTAGATGAAATAACCGACATAACGTCGCACGGTGTTCTAAATATCCACGATTAGTCCTTCAATCCGATTTATTTTCGGATTAATCCCATGTGAGCAAGCATTGAACTAGTGTGCCATGAACAACAACATAGGTTAACATGGAGTCCTCCGTTCCAATTGATAAATGTAACAAAATAAGTGAAACCAAATGCACATCACCGCAAATCCCACAATCGAAATTCTACTTAAAACAATGGTTTGAATATCAAATCCCATATGGGCATGCATTGAACTAGAGTGTGCCAGCAACAGCGACATAGGTTAACACGAAAACTCTCAATTAATAAAGGTAACAAAGCGTGTGAATGAACACCACAAATCACGATCGAAATTCTACTCAAAACAGTGGTTTGAGTACCAATTCTCATATGGGCCACCTTTGAACTCAACAACAACATAGGTTAACATGAAAATTCTCAATTAATAAAGGTAACCAAACAAGGTAACAAACCACATGCACATCACCACAAATCCCAGTAACGAAATTCTACTTAAAACATCGGTTTGAATATCAAATCCCATACGATCAATCATTGAACACAACAACAACATAGGTTAAGTTAACATGAAAATTCTTAATTAACAAAGGTAACAAAAAAAGGGAACCACAAATCCCACAATCGAAATTCCACTAAAACCCATTTCATACATACCAAATCCAATATGGGCATGCAATAAACTAGAACACTTAATTAAATTTAAATCCAAAAAAAACATACCCTCCCAAAGTTGCAGACAACATCCAGAATTCTTTGACTGCGTGACAAAGCACAATAACAATGGATGAGACATTGAGAAACAATTTTTTTCAAAAACAATAATTAATAAATAAATAAACATAACATTAACATACTCCTGTTGTTGGTCCTCGCTCTGCAAAATGACGATCGCAAATGTAAATACCAAATCGTGAAAAAATAGAAATCAAAACCCTAATACTTGCAGATACACATAGAAATTGGCGCACCTCCTCAAAAAACTCATCGATTCCTAGCAAATTAAGAAACCCTAGAAATTCAAATCCAAATCCAGCGAGTGAGAGACAGTGGATTCAAAATCACAGTCGCGTAGTGAAGAACTGCGAGCTTACCTACAGATCTCACCTCCTCGATTTCTTCTGCGAATCTTAGTTGCGTAAACGCTCAGTTTTCGATTTCTCGTCAGTGGAGCTCGAAACTGATGAATCTTGTTCGTTCATTTCAGACTGATTCTGTGTATATGCTATTTTCTCTCAAACTCTTGAAAATTACATTTCCTCCCATCGACTATCTCTAATTTTGATTTTACTCCCGATTTTGAGACGGCTCGATTTTAAAAGATAAAAACTAAAATTGAAATGATAAAATTCAGTTTAGTTTGCTTTTTAATGTGTTAGTTTTTGGCTCGATTCGATTTTTATGAATCGAATTTTATGATATTTTTACATTTTAAACCGTTTTGACTTATTATTTAATCTATGATTTTTGGTTGGATATTTTAACGAATTTTTATGAAATTCTTACATAAAAATGAAATCAAACCAAAATGAAATGAAATTTATCAGTTTAATTTCGGTTTAATCAAAAACGGCCGATTTGAACATACGACACATTTACGTCATCGATATTTATTGTTTGGACTTAAAAGTATTGGCCTAACAAATAATAAGTCAAGACTGGCTCGAAATGTGATAATTTAATGAAATTCTGTTCAATGAAAATCTGACCGAAAACTGGTAAGTCAAAACAGTAAAATGTGAAAATTTCCTAAAAGCCGAAACAAATTTTATGACCGAACCAACTCAAAACCAAATCGTAAACAGTTCTAACTCTGCAGACAAGAATTGAAGCTTTAGCAACAACCAAAGCAAGGATCAAATCTACACATTTTCTTTTTCCCATCCTTTTTCTTTTCTCCCACATCACATAAACTACATGGAAAATCAAATCCATGAACATTTCCACTTCCCAAACAAATGTTACATATATGCTACAACACCACAAAATAAAATTATGAGGTTGAACCAAACTAAACATAATACAAATCTCTCATACCCTCTTAAACCCCTTTTTTTTATCAGCTATTCTGTCGGAACGTATATAACCTGAATATAAGGGGCGATACGATTACATGATCACGTGGGAGTCGCTTTCTCCGTGGCCATCGCCATGTCTTCCAGGCGCTTCCACGTGACTTCCCGTCTTGCCCTGACCTCGCCTTCCCTCGACACGCCTTCTCGAAACTTGGCAAGGCACTCGTTGGAGAGCTCGGGGTCGAGATCAAAGAAAATCTTGCGGATGTTTAGGGTTAGGCTGTGGACCGCCTGGTTCCAGTGGTTTGTGGCGTTTTTCTCCAGGACGGGGAAGATGATGGGAAGTATGGTCGAGCGGTTTTGCCTGATTAGACTCTCGACGTGGTCGTTGTTCCACAAGAACAACGCTCTCTCCGCAACCTTAAACAAAAATATTGTTCATAGCGTCAAGTTTACATTATAAACACGACTACAGCAAATATGAACTACGAAGAAGCCCTATTTCCATAAGAAAGCGCTATTTCAGTTTTTGTCTGCTAAGAACCCACGAAGGCGACTAATTTCATTTCTAGCTATCATCAAGGAACAATAATTCATTTCTTGGAAATAGCCGAGAGAACACATCAGTGTTCAATGTGTTAAAAAGCATGAACTAGCAGCTATGAGGATTAAGATTCTTCAAAAGAACACGAAAGATCCTTAATTTTAAGGACTATTCCATCATTTTTGTACAAATACACACATTTTGCACAAAAAAACAATGCTCACGTCATATTTTTGCCATTATCAAAGTACACAACACCCTATTACAAAAGTGTGATAGTATACAAAACGTTTTTGTTATTTTCCCTTCTTAACAACACTAGGCGTTAGTCAAGCCAAGAGGGCCTCTGGACTAATCGGATTAATAGACCAATTGAAGATTAATAGGGGACTAATCGGGAATTTTTGAACACCGGACCAACATAACTGAACCTGATCGATAACTAGTAGATTCCCCAACAAACTTATTCCTCGTATAGTCATTAGTCATATACCAACCTCATCCATCTTTAGGTTATACAAGAAACTAACTATCATCAACCTCACCACCAGAAACTAAACACAGTTCAATGATTTGAGCTCTACAAATATACTTTCACAATTTTCACTATTAACAGCAGGAAATAAAATTAAATAAAAACAGGGAAAGTTAGTACCTGAAAATGAGAGCTGCTCAAGCAACAACCAATCTGGCGAAACAAAGGAACCATGCAGCGTTGAAACTCGGGTGGTTGAGTCGCTTCTAAAACCTCCTCCAATTCAGCGAGGAACATAACTTCCTTCGAACTGTTTGTGACCGGCCATCGCCTCAACAATCCCCTTATGACGGTATCAGCGAGCTTGCAGTCCTTCTCCAGGAACTGAGCGATGCAATACGATAACTGCTGATGGTACATCGCCAAGCATCTCGGTTTGTGCAGTGGAATCAGAACCTTGACGAGGAACGCTCTGTGCTCCTCTTTCAGCGGCAGAGCAAAGCCATTGATGATGCTTCCTAGAATCTCGAGAAGCTCGGCGATTCCATTATGCTTCTCGGTCTCGAATATGAATCGGAAGAATATATTGTTAATCGACTTCCTGATGAACGGGCGATGCACCATGAATTTTCCGTAAATGCGGTGGAGGATCGTTTTCAGGTACTCCCTCTCTCTGGGGTCCTCAGAATCGAACAGGTCGAGGAGCTTGACGATGAAGGTATGGTCGAAGTGTCGCTTGGCCAGTTTCGCGTCGGTGTCGGGGGAGGCGATGAGCCTTAACAAGAATTCATACACGATTTGTAAATGCGGCCACGAAGGGTCCATCAAAGGCTCCTCCTCTTCGAGATCGAAGGCTTCGATGACTTTGTTTTCGCGCGGTTGAGGAGTGAGCGCCCGGAACAAGTTCACAGACACCATTTTGATCGCTTCTTGAATGACCGTTTCTCCGAATTTCCCGTTTGAGGACGTGACGTAGTCGACCAACTCTATCAACGTTTGCTTCTTGATCTCCTTTTCTTTGAGACTCTTCGTCGGGTCAGTAAAATTAAACAAGGCACAGCACGAGTTCAGCTTTCTTATGAATAAGATCGGCTTCTCAGAGCTCGGAACATCCCTAATTGCAGGCAATGATTCATAACAAGGCTGAACCAAATTCGAGTTCCCATTTCCCTTCGTGATCACAACTCCCGGAGATTTTGAAATGGGCGCAATGGTTGAATTCCCCGACCTGCCATTCCCAACATCACCGTTTCTCGATATAGAAGAAGCATTTGAGTGAGCAGTGTGATTAATATTCTTAGACGATTTGGAAGATTTCTTCGGAAGCTTACTCAAAATCTGTTTAAACATTATTCTCTCATACACAGATGAGACTAAACACTAAACCCTTCAAATCCAAAACACACTCATCACCTAAATCGTTGCAGAATCTGTCAAATGCTAATCAAAATCCATGAAACAACCTCTTGCCTATTTCTTCCAGATAATCCTAAATTGATCAAAACTAATCAAAAACCACATTTCAACACAATCTACAACACAAAATCGATATCCTGGTCCGATCCAGAACTGATTCACAGTCTCATTCTCCTGAAATCGATTCACAGATCAATGAGCATAAAAACAAACTTACAACATACACACATCAATACAAATCCCCAATTTGTAAAATCGATTCATTTTGATTGTTTCATCATTTTCCCAGAGACCCATCTGAGAAAATTTGAGCAATCGACCAGAATTCGACAAAACAAGCTAAATTATGCAAAACCCACATCATCAATTTTCCCAGAAACAATCAAATTCAGAAACCTACCTTTCGTTCTCAGTTCATACACTCGAAATTTACGAATCTTCAGCAACTTCTCTTCCTGTTCACCTGCAATGAGGGCTCGGATTCAGATCAACAAACCAAAGAAAACCCAGAAATTCAAAACACCCACCAGATGAAATTCAAATCCAAGAGACCCAATCGAGCAAATCGAAAAAAACCCCGAAAACAAGTTCCGATGATGATACTCACCGATGAGAGCGATAGAGAGCAAAAGCTCCTTCTTTTTTACTCCTTTCGGGGTTGTTGTTGCGAGTTCAAGCAGTGATGGTGATTTTAATTTTGCATGACGATATTGCCCTTCTCTGTCACTTGCACAATAATGGCGTTGCTTCGTTGAGCTCTTTCAAAACAAACAAGATGGGGCTGAGAATGTTGACCTTCGCAATGTCAATTTGTATAAGAACTTACAAATACACTCACCACCTTCCTATTGTATTGTTGCTCTTTATTGACTATTTTTTTCCTATTAATTTTTGTATTGTAAAGATTAATCCACGTGAAAAATAGTTATGTAATATGGATAATGTTTTAGAATGCGTCAGACCAGTTTAAGCTTGACATAGTAGTTAACTTTGTTTACTGAATATTTTAAAAAATGTTAGGTGCTAGTCGGTTTGAGAGGGTCAATTAAGAATTAATTGGGATTAATTGAAAAATGAATCGGATTTAATGATTAATCGGAAATTATCATAAAATTAACGGTGACATCGAAAAATTCAAGAATTTGTAGGCTTCATGACCTTAGACTAAGTTGGAGATTCTGCACAATATTTGAGTATAATTTGAACATTTATTTTTGTATGAAATTACAGTTAATTTTATTTTCAAAACATGTTAAATTTCTGTTAGCTTTACTTTTTATTGATTGTAAAAATATTATTTTGCGAAAACGATTTGATCACTTTTTTCACCTATCATGACCCCAAATCAATGAGCATGCAAGACTCAAAATTATTTAAAATCTAGCCGAGATCGAATACACCTCTCATACCACAATAAGAAATTATGTACAAAGTAATAACATAGAAAATAATGTTGTGTATAATATAACAGGGAAAACCCATTTATACAAGCTATGTATCAATTTAAGTAGAAGATACTAACATAGTGATATAAATCACAAACGAATTATTCGAACAATTCGATCTTAGTTTAAATATAAAATACCTAATAGGTAAAAAATAAACAAAACTAAAGGGTAAACGAGTTGATCCATTAACTAGTTGCTCAAATTATAATCCTTAACTGTTTGTTTTTTGTGTGTTATAATTGAGTTCGAGTCGAATTCCAGTTCAACACTGAGTTTACTTACAAACGAAATGATTGAAGCCTAATCAATCAATGCTCGATAGACTCGCGAGCTAGCAATGTTATTATTTAATTAGTTTTAAATTTTTATTTAATATAATTAAAACATAACTTCAAATAAATGTATGGAAAAATATTAAACGAATCGAACCCAACCGAGCTGAGTTCGACTATTATTCATATATGAAATCAATTTTAATTATATGAGTTCGTTCGAGCTCCAGACGAGTCGTAATGTATTTTGAGGTATATGGACCAAAGACTATGGGCCCAATATGCTATGGGCTTCTAGTCTACAGAATGCGATAAACATGGGCTGGGCTCGAACCCACCGACATTTTGGGCCACGTGCGCGCATAACGGCGGGAAATAGGCCAAGCTAACAGCGTGAAAGAAGGCGGCAAAAGAAACAAGACTCCAACTGCCGCAACATCAACAACGAGTAACGGCGTCAATCTCCCGCCACATCTCGCCGTTAGTAGACGGCAAGCGTCCCCGATTGCCGCCACGTGTCCTTCCCCCATTCGGTCCCTCCCAAATTAGACGATCTCGCCGTTATCTTCACAAATCTCTCTCTCTCTCAAATTCTTCTGTTTTCTTAATTTTCTCTCTCCCGTTTCTCTCATTTTCTCGCACTTTCTCGCCGTTTCTCTCCTGGCCGAATCGAGATCGGAGCTCCACCGTATCTTCTTCCTCCAAATTATTTCAGTTTTCTCGTTCTCTTCAATTAGCTCAATCTCTATCCGCGTCCAATTGGAGAATTTCGATTTTCGAGACATCGATTTCTCTGTCGATTGAGTTCGTCCGTGAAAAATTAGGGTTTTGTTTTGTGGTAATTGTTCTAATTTTTTTTTATTTTTCCTGTTTTTTTTCAGCATTAACGTTATGGGCTGATCCGTATTTGTTGTGCAACCCTAATTTGATTAACTTTTTGTCGAAAAAAATGGAATTTTGGGTTCAGATTGATCTAACCCCGAGCTGATCGTAGGGTGTTTTACAAGAAACTCTGTGAAATTTTTGATGCTTTGTTTTAGTTTGCTATCTGAAATTGAGGGTTCCTTGTTAGATCTCCAGTTCATTGTTTCATTTTTTCTGCTAGTTTTCACTTTCTTTCTCAAAAAAATAATAGATTTTTTTATCATATCTATACTACATTTCTGCAAAGATAGAGTTTCTATAAGATGGCCTTGAATTTCTCACATAGACCAATCTTTTCTGGGCGCCTGCCCGAAGACAATTTGATTGATCCGGCTAGGATCTCTAATGGTGGGTACTTGGTAGAGGGTATTCCAGAGAACAATGCAGATGTTTTCGGCAAGTCATGGCATCTGAATCGTGAGGTGGAGGATTACGGGGGAGAGAGATGTGATAGGGGTAGCTCTCAGGAGTCGGTTTCAAAAGATATTCTTGATCTTTTGCCTTCGGATCCATTTGGAATGGCTATAAGCTCTACTTTTACGGCAATCACTGGCTGGCTTGAGGATTTGGAAGCGGGCTATGGTGGGTATGGGAGCAATGAAGTTGGGGTCGGTAGTGGAGATTACCAGTTATTTGCAGGACTAAATTTCATTTGGAATAATGCGATGAGGTTCCAGGCGTTCCAAGGGAACATGTCATTCAACTATCAGCCTAATGCAACTAGTTGGCATGGTGGGTATGCAGCAAAAAAGGGGGTCGGGAATGTGTCCTGTCCTACTGGTTTTGGGTCGGCTTGTAACATGGAAGACATAGCTTGTGGATATTCTTCAGAAAAGGCGGCTGGGGATGTTTCCTGCCCTACTACTGTTTTTGGGTCAGCTTGTAACATGGAAGGTGTTAATAGTGCATACTCTTGTACGGAGAAGGGATTTGAGGATGTATCTTGCCCTATTGCTTTTGGTTCCGCCCGTAACATGGAAGGCATAACTAGTATTTATCCTTTGGAGGAGAAGGGAGTCGTAGATGTATCTTGCCCTATTGGTTTTCGGTCAGCTAATAATATGGAAGGCGCGACTAGTGGATATTCCTTGGAGGAGAAGGGGGTCGTAGATGTATCTTGCCCTATTAGTTTTGGGTCAGCTTGCAATATGGAAGGCGTGACTAATGGATATTGCTTGGAGAAGGAGATAACATATGTATCTTGCCCTCTTGGTCATGGAGTAGCTTGTAGTATGGAAGAAATATCTAGTGGGTTTGGTGGATGTTCAGAGGAGATGGAAGTCAGGGACAGCTCATGTGCTGTTGGTTTTGGACCGACCAGTAACATTGAAGAAATAATTAATGGGTATGGCGTGTATTCAGAAGAGGAGGGAGTTTGTGATATTCCTTTCCCTATTGTTCTAGCATCAGCTTGTAACATGGAAAACATATCTACTGGATGCTCAGAAGAGAAGGAAATATTCATGGAAGACATTCTTAGTCATGGGAATGATGGAACTGGCATTGTTCGGTATCAAACGAAAGAATGGCAGGAAGGTAGTCCTGAAAGCTGTTCTGGGAATGTTGTAGAAGCTTGCCTTGGAGAAGCTCCTCGTTTAGTTTTGGGACTTGCCGCTTGTTATCTGAGTGTGCGTGATTTGCTTGCAGTTGAGAGTGTGTGCAAACATTTGCGCGCTACAGTAAGGAGTGAACCCTATTTGTGGACGAGAATAAACATAGACCAGCCACTGAATGAGAAAATCACAGACGAGCTGCTTTTGCAGCTAACTGACAGGGCTCAAGGTGAGCTTCAAAGCTTGAGCCTAGTGGATTGCACTAGGATCACTGATGATGCTCTCAAGCATGTTCTTGAGAATAATCCTAAGCTTACCAAGGTCAGTATATGTCATTTTATCGTACTGTGTTTGCTCATTGTTTTTTGACGTGTGCACATGATTGATAATTTAACTCTACTCTTTATCTGGGAACTTTGTAAATTCTTGTAATTGATAAAACCTGGGAACTTTGTAAATTCTTGGGCCTCACTTCTGAGGCAAGCGACGAGGTTATGATTCAAACAATCCAAGAAATCGAGGCGGAAAATAAAGCAGCATATAAAGCCATTCCCTATGTTTTCCGTTGTCTATTTATGTCAAGTATGTAATTCACCATCCATGTAATGTTTCCATAGAGTTTCATTTTTCCAACTTGGGAATTGACTCTCTCTTCTTTAATATAAATTGTTATATTGCTTATAAAAAAACAAAAAAACTCTACTCTTTATCCATGGATGAACTTAAGAATAGAGGTCATTCTCCACCTGCCATTTGATAATGAGATTCATCTAGTGTATTTTGCCAATTCACTTTGGATCACGGACATATAATATGCATCACTGTTCCCAATGCTTAATGCACATACGTGGAATAAAAGAATTCTTCATGGTTTTTATTAGTCTATTAATTCCAGTGGACCTGAAAGATAGCAATTAAAGTTTAGGTCAAGTTTGATTCAGCTGGATGTATTGGGAGTTCCATAGCAATGAAATAATGCGCAGAATGTTCTGTAGATACTTAGGACCTATAGCTCTGGTTTTGATTGTTTAATGTTCAAATTCTATGCTAGTAATCGTAATGTTATTTATTTTTCTGATGCAGCTTAGTGTGCCTGGATGTTCTAAACTCACTATAGAAGGGATTGTGAATAATCTAAAAGCTTTCAAGTCAACGGGAGCAGCAGGCATCAAGCATTTAAAGATTGGCGCTCTCTATGGCGTTGAGAAACACTTCGAAGAATTACAACTTCTGCTTGGAATAGACAGCAACATGCAGAAGAATGTCCATAACCCGCGTTTCTACCACACACGACACCTTTATCTGTCGTGCGATTACGACGATGACCGGGCACTAGATATTGAAATATGCGACAAATGCGAGAGATTGAGGCTAATTTACGATTGCACGGCCGAGGGATGTCAGGGGAAAGAGCGGACCCCACAGGTGTGCAGGGCGTGCACGCTCTGCATTGCGCGGTGCTTCAAGTGTGGCCGGTGCATCGTTGATGGTGAATATGAAGAGACCTTTTGCTTGGATTGGCTTTGCTCGTTTTGTAAGCGCCAAGAGGATCTTGCCAAGTCGGGATCTCCAAGCGCACCTCTCCAGCCGTAAAACTCGACACAAACCATGCCGCATATTTTCAGAGAGAAAAGTAAGGTAAAAAGCTTATTCAAGTATTCTAAATGGTCATGTGCTTGAAATTTGAATAATACTTGCTGTGGTGTTATCGGTGATCTGGTTCAAGTCAGTACATAAGTGTATAATTTATTCTTCAAGAAAAAAAAATTGTTCATGGATACATATAAATATGTAAGGTGGATTGGAATGTTCTCATAACAGAAGGAACTCTGCCATGATGTTTATGGTGTTGCAGTGAACATGTGACTTTTTATTGTAAATTTGTGCACCTAAAAGTTCACTCCCTTGTAAATGTGTCACTGCCTGAATCTGTAAAGAGATTGTGCTCTCATTTTTCATCTCATTGTTTCTTATGCAATTTAGGTGTGAGCAATTTGCATAATAATATTACTCATTTTGGGATTCTCTCTTGGAGAGGGGACGGAAATCACAAAATTCGTCTCAGACTCGCTCAGTTATTATGCCTATATATTAGGGTTGTTCTCGATTCGGTTTGAACCGAATTGATCAATTTAATTTTAAGAAAATTAAAACCGAACCGGTTTTTAGTATTTTCGTTTTTTGTTTGGTTTGATTTTTAATGAACCGAGTTTCATTTTTACATTTTAAATCATTTTGACTTATCGATTTTTCGGTTGGATTTTCTTTGAACCTGATTTTGTGAAATTCTCACATTTTGGGTCTGTTTTGACTTACTTTTTGTTAAATCAATATTTTGAGGCTCAATTAATAAAGATCGATAACTTAAACTGAACCATGTGTTTAAATCAATTGATTTTTATTCTGTCCGGTTCAGTTATTTTTCGATAGCCCTACTATAGGGCAAGATAACTCAAAATATAGATACTAATACATTAGCTCAATTCGATCGAGGCAAGGGCAGAGACATGGATTATAAAACATGTCATCTTATCATCTCTGTTATAGATAGAGAGACAAAATATCTCAAATTTTATTCTAGATAGAGGCAATGAAACAAGGGCACAAGTACAAATAAGGTTTCAAGTGAACAGATAGTAGATGTAGTAGTCGTTGAAACCTTTGCAAAAAGGGGGTGGTCCCAATACCAATTCAAGCGGAGGTTCGTTCGATCAAGCGAAAGGAATCGACCAAATAGGTTAGGGTTGCTCAAGCACCTATATAACGTTCATTCTAAGTTCTAGGGATTATTGAATACATGAATGGTGTTTTAGCTGTCTCGAGGACCTCTCGTACTCTTAAGATTGAGTTGTAACAATCTGAACTATCAATCAATGCAATTTGAGATTTTACTAGTTGATTGTTAGTATGATTTATGAAATTTATCATCGGCATCGTTACATAATATCTCGATATTCAACAGAGACATGGTTTATAATATAAAATGTCGTCGTGTTATCATCTCTATAACTCTATTTAGCGATAAAATACTCTAAACTTGATAGAAGTTGGGATACCTTAACTTAATCGAGGCTATAATATATGTTTTTCTTTTATACCAAAAATAGCTCCTATTCATATTAGGATTTATACATTAAGTGAGAAGTTCTTTTGAAAACCGACCTTAGCTCAGTTGGTAGAGCGGAGGACTGTAGTAGGTATAAAACGCCAGTTGTCATCCTTAGGTCGCTGGTTCGAATCCGGCAGGTCGGAAATTTTGTTTTCCTCTTTATTCACACTTTTTGGTTATCGTCCATGGGCCTTACAGCCCCAATTTCAAGTCTCATAAGAACAAACAATTATAAGTCAAGAACATCAAATTCCTGCACATTTTTGTATTTATTCAAATAGGAATATAAACGAGTTTAGTTTTGATAGACAAGATCGAGCTCAATATATCAAAACTTGACTTGTTTAATATTTTTAATATATGTATAATATATAATGAACCGAATCACGTCAAACTTGAGTAAGTTTGATTACTGTTTATTTATCTAAGCTTAAGTTTAATTATGTAAGTTCGTTTAATGCAAGTTGAGCATTTTTTCTTAATAAAATTAAACTTGATTCGAGTCGTTTATGTCTTGATATTCAAATTATAAAAATATAAATAAGACTGATATTAGTATTATACAAACTCTTAATTCAAATCCATCTTTGTAAATTTAAATCTAAAATGGAGATAAATCTCAAAATAGTTTCCATATCATACAAACTCTTAATTCAAATCCATTTTTGTAAATTTAAATCTAAAATGGAGATAAATCTCAAAATAGTTTCCATATCATATCGAAGCATTTATTTAAATCCAAAACTTAATTTTATATTAAAATTTTTTTTACCAAAGACGAATCTCAAAATAGTTTCCATCTCGGAATAAAACATTTAGTAATTCAGTAATTATACTCTAGATCTCGTTTTCTTATACAATTAGTTACATGTTACCAAATGATTCTCATCTATATAATAATAATAACAATTAAAATAAAATAGTCCATGATTGTCAGTGATGAGTGACCTCTGTATACATGCGCATATATAAGTTTAATTAATATATTATTTATTATTAGCTTCAAAAAAAATATTATTTATTATTTAATTTGCAGTAACCATTGACTGATTGGCAATGCACGATTCAGATCCAACCATAATTGCAAACAATGCTCTCATCTGAGTGATCTCACTTTATACAATATATTATTTACCATTTTTTGTGCAATTTTTTAAAACACTAACAAATTGTAACATTTATAGAATTTGGAAAGTTGACATTACTTCCATTTTTTTAAGTCTTCGAACACATAAATATTTTGAAGCATGCAATGTGACATGTTACTCACAATACTTTTGTTGTCAACTATTGTGTATATTAGGTAAAACGTCGTACATGTCCTTGTCAACTCATGTAGAAAATATGTTCAATACGACATTTATTCGTTTTAGTGGATGATATAGACAGAAAACTCTATTTAAAATAAAAATTATAAAGCAAGAGAAGAAAAAAGTGATTCATGTATTGGATTGTGATGATTTAATTGCATATGGTTGGATTGGATCTATATGTGGTCCAGGTATGTGAAAACAAATAATTTAAAAAAATTATATATGACTTTTTTCATGCATGCTTTAAAGTGTTTTAAAAATTGCTAAACATTAAGCGAAAAATAACTTTTTTGAAAATTAATAAAAAGTTATACAATAATGAAGATTAATTGAAGATAAATATTAGAAATTAATCAAACACTAGTCATAAATTTGTAGAACATTAATTATCCTTAAGGCTAGTACAAGGTATTGACAAAAAAACATTAGGAAATTAATAAATGTATAATTAATATTTTATCATCTGTAACAATTATAATGGAGTTTATTAAAACTATCGACCTTATGTGTGTGAATTAACTGTTAAATCAATAATTCTAAAGTCATACCCAATTTCAAATAGAAATGTCATCATTGGGTTCGAGACGAATTAGTGATCTCTACCAAGGCTATCGGGTGTCAATCCGATTCAAAATATTATGTTTTCTTTTTATAAAATGACATAAAGTTGAATACAAGACATACATGATGATTTTCATCCTTTATCCCATCAAATTGAAAGTACTAAATTTCTATCGAATCTCATATGAATTGTCCGATTAATCCCCGACTACTCTTATATAATTTTGAACTTTAATCATTTAATTCGATTTAGTTTTCGATTAGCCTCTGCAAGGCTCATGGATGCTAAAAAATAATTGAATCAAAAAATAACTGAACCGAAGTGAAACTTTATCGATTTGATTTTGGTTTATAAAATAAAACTGATAAAAAACCAAATCAAACTGAAATCGAATTAGACATGTGACCCATCTTAAGCCATCGATTTGTAGTAATTGGACTAAAAATATTGGTTCAACAAAAAAATAAGTCAATACCGACCCAAAGCGTGAGAATCTTATGAAAATTGTTTCAAAGAAAATTCAACCAAACCCCCGGTAAGTCAAATAATAACTCAAAATATTATAAAATGCGAAAATCTCATAAAAAATTCAAACCAAATAAAAAACTGAACCGAGTCGTATTCTATCTGTTCAATTTCGATTTTTATTTTTTAAAAACTGAATTGATCAGCTTAATTAAAAATCAAACTAAACCGACTTAAAATCAATATATATTAAGATTTTTTCCTATCTGCTAGCACCTAACAATTTTTTAGGAATATTCTAATTCTGATATGAACTATGTCTTGGTCATAAAGGTAGTGGATTGTCCACTGTCCATTCCGCAACACATAAACAAGAATCGTCCACTTGTTAATTTAGAATGTTTGGTACATCAAAAACAAGAAAATAAATAAATAAAATTAAAAAAAAAGAGAGAGAAACAAAAGAAAGAACCAAAAAAGAAGGATCTAGAACCTCAATACCAACCACAAGACGTGACGAGCCTTTCTCGACCAACTCACCAATACAGACTATACAGTCCACAGCTTCGCTCTGACTTTTATTGCCCGGTCCAGCCCACCGGTTCGCGGTCCAATCCAGGCCCGCCCCACCCGAAATTACGAAAACGCCCCCGCCGGTTTCGGCCCTCCACCAGAAAATACAGGGCGCTGTAAATGTACCCTTTCGTCAAATGAAAAGTACGTGAGCTTGTCTTGTACCGTCACGAGATCAGCGGCTGAGATTTCGCGGACTATTTTAATCGGACGGCTCCGAGTTACGTTTATTTCTCTCCAAGAAAAAACCCGACCCGGCTTAGGACCCGAACCGAGCGATTCGCTCTCTGGTTGCTGAATAAATAAAGCCTTAGCCACAGCTCTGTTCCTCACTACACTCTCTAAATCTCCGATCTGCTCTCACTCTCTGTACTCGCATTTTCTGATTTTCTGTGATCGCTATGGGTATAACGATCGGATCCCTGTCTGTTTTTGATGATTTTCTGTGCTTTATCGTTGGATCTGGTCGTTTTTTGATCTGGGTTTTGATTTTTTGGTTCGTTTTCGTGGTTTTTTTGCAGCTTCTGACAAGAAGATCAAGATCGGAATCAACGGTACGTTCTTTCAGATCTCTGTGTTTTTGTTCGATCTAACCTCTAGCCTCTAGGATCTGATGATTTTTTTGTTGAAAATGGAATTGTGTTGTAGGATTCGGAAGGATCGGTCGTCTGGTTGCTAGAGTCGCTCTCCAGAGAGACGATGTCGAGCTCGTCGCCGTCAACGATCCTTTCATCACCACCGAGTACATGGTACTGCGTTTTTTAGTTTTGTACTTGCTTGATCTGATCGGAGCTCGTGCAGATTCAGTTTTGAGATCTGGGTCTTTGTGTTTTGGTCGATTACTGAGCTAGATTTGTGATTTTGGTGAAAAATACAGACATACATGTTCAAGTACGACAGTGTTCATGGTCAGTGGAAGCACCATGAGCTCAAGGTCAAGGATGAGAAGACCCTTCTCTTTGGAGAGAAGCCAGTCACTGTTTTTGGCATAAGGTATGGGTTTTTCAGGATCTGTGAGCTCTGTTTGACTTTAGATTTGTGGGTTTTGAGATTCATTGTTTTTGGTTGTGTGCGTTGATTTCAGGAACCCAGAGGAGATTCCATGGGGTGCTGCTGGAGCTGACTTCGTTGTGGAGTCAACTGGAGTGTTCACCGACAAGGACAAAGCTGCTGCTCACTTGAAGGTCTGATGATCTATTTTCTGCATTACAGTCTTGAGATTTTGAATTGTTTTATGGTTTTTGGTTGTGATTTGATTGCGATTTCATGTTTGTGTTGTGTAGCTGATTCATGGTTATGAGTTTTATGGTGATTTGATTTTAGTGGATACTTGCATGGTTAACATGATTTGTTGTTGAAGGTCTGTTGCGCCCTATTCTGCATACCCTTATCATCCGGAATTCAAGTGTTTTGTTGGTTATTTAGTATTTGTGTTGTGTACTGAATACATGGTTATGAGTATTATAGTGATTCAATTTCAGTGGATGTTTGTATGATTAACCTGATTCATTGTTGAAGGTCGGTTTCTCTCTTTTCTGCATAGCCTTTTTCTTGAGTTGAACTGTTTCATGGTTTATGACTATGATTTGTTAGTTATTTCGTGTTTGTGTTGTGTACCCATTTATTTTTTATGAATATTATAGCGATTTGATTTCAGTAGCTATTTGTATGATTTAACAAAACTCATTTGTTAAGGTCTGTTGATCTCTTTTTCACATAAACTTTTTGAGACTGTAACTGGTTTTGTTTCATGGTTATATTTTGTTACTTATTACATGTTTGTGTGTACCAACGTTCATGGTTATGCGTATTATAGTGATTCAATTTCAGTAGCTGTCTGTATGATTAGCCCAATTCTGTGTTGAAGGTCTGTATGATTAGCCCAATTATAGTGATTCAATTTTCCACATATACTCTTTTCTTAAACTTTAACTGTTTATGGTTCATGGCTATGATTTGTTAGTTATTTCATATTATTGTTGTGTACCCATTTCATTGTTATGAATGTTATAGTGATTTGCTTTCAGTAGCTATTTGTATGATTAAACCTAATGTTGTGGAATTTCTTCTTTATCAACAATTGGATAAAAGATTTTTGCCTTCCCTTTTCTAATTTGTATGTGTATTTGACTCTGTAGTTGTTTATTATGGGTTTAGCTTAGTGACTTGTTCAATGTAACAAAAGTTGACATGGGTATCGTTCTTGCATTGGTGATCACAGGGAGGAGCCAAGAAAGTTGTCATCTCTGCCCCAAGTAAGGATGCACCTATGTTTGTTGTGGGTGTCAACCACAAGGACTACAAGCCAGAGCTTGACATTGTCTCCAATGCCAGCTGCACCACCAACTGTCTCGCTCCTTTGGCCAAGGTTAGTTTGATACACATTTAATGTTTAATAAATTATTGGTTGGTGTTATTTGTGTGTTCTAAAGGAATTTTGTACAGGTTATAAATGACAGGTTCGGAATTGTTGAGGGTCTTATGACCACTGTCCATGCAATGACTGGTGAGTGTGTAGATAGAAGTTTGAGTAATAATTTTGTTCAGCATCTTTAGGAACAATGAATTCACATGTGTTGTATGATTCAGCCACCCAGAAGACCGTTGATGGCCCATCAATGAAGGACTGGAGAGGTGGAAGGGCCGCCTCCTTCAACATCATCCCGAGCAGCACTGGAGCTGCCAAGGTAGTATTAATTCTACTTTTTCTAACTTGTTATTATAAAAAGAACCTTATCAGTGAATAGCGTGATTGATATTATTGTGTTCAAAACTATGTAGGCTGTCGGAAAGGTTTTGCCAGAACTTAACGGTAAACTAACCGGAATGGCCTTCCGTGTCCCCACTGCTGATGTTTCCGTTGTGGATCTGACTGTTAAGATTGAGAAGTCAGCTACCTATGAGCAGATCAAGGCTGCTATCAAGTATGTCGCTGGATTTTCCTCATTTGCTCTTAGTTTGTAACCACTTTTTGATTACTCATTTTTTTGCTTGTGGCCATCTGCAGGGAGGAATCTGAGGGCAACCTTAAGGGTATTCTCGGTTACACTGAAGATGATGTCGTGTCCACAGACTTCGTCGGTGACAACAGGTAATAACCATGGAATTTTCTCTTTGGTGCAACAAAAACATTACCCATATTTTCATTAATTGAAGTGCTTTTTTTTAATCATGATTATGTGCATAAATTTCTAATGCCTTTGTTCATCGAAAAATGTTCCACTATATGCATATAGTCTCTTGTCAATTTAGATATCAACAAACCATGTAATTTACTCTTGCCCGTGATGAAAGTATAACACTTAGATTTTCACGAACGGATGTGCTTATCTTGAATGTTTCAATACTTGCATGCAATATTTTCATAAATGAAAATGCTATTTGTGAATTATCATTACACATATTTCTAATGTTCTTGTTCGTCAGAAAATGCTTCAATTCTTGCATGTTGCCTAATACTGGTTTAAAAATACAAGTAACCATGTAAATTTGCTCTTTGCTTCGACAAAAACTCAAAAATGGTTCTCGCGAATTATGATTACTTGCATTCTCAATACTTGCATGTAGGAAAAATCTTGTTATAAAATACCTAATATATTTGTTCAATGGGGATTTGTGCAGGTCAAGCATATTCGACGCTAAGGCTGGAATCTCTCTGAATGAGCACTTTGTGAAGCTCGTGTCATGGTATGACAACGAATGGGGATACAGGTAATAACAACATCTTTCCTTCTCTATTCCCAATAACACTTTGTTTCAGCTCTTCTCATCCTAATCCGACCTGCAATGCACTTCTTGTTTACAACTTTTCTGTTTTTGCAAATGCAGCTCCCGTGTCATCGACCTGATCGTTTACATGGCATCCACCCTCTGAACTTGCAAAGTGTAACCTTGACGGACGATGATTCATGGCATTGTTTTGTGTTTATCGTTATGTCTTAGGGTTAGTAGTTTTGGGTTTCTGAAGTAGGATTTGGAGACTGGAATAAATAAACATGAGGATGGTGTATCATGGAATTTGTGGTGAGAGTTGGATTTTGGTATTTTTGGATTTTCAGGATTGTACTTTGATTCAGAGAAGAACTATTTCTATCAGGTTACTGCCATTACATGTGTTTTTTTGCCTCTTTGTTTCTGTTCTGCACTTACTGCCATTACATGTTTTTGTCTCTTTGTTTCTGATCTAGAGGAAGCTACTGCTACTATAAATTGATGCTGGTCTGTGATTGGAAACAGGAGTTGAATGTACATACAAATATGTTGTTTAAGGTGCACACTTCCTTGTATACAGTATGAGTTAGTAATCTATATGAGCATGTAAATAGTGTAGAATGAGAGTTGATATGTGCTAAATTTAATACAGATATATTAGTCTTTTGTGGTTCTAAATATACACTTTGAGCTTCTATGTCTGCACACCTCCTCCTTGGTGAGGTCTGTTTCTCTTGATAGCATGATGGAAATGACAGAAACCTCTGAGCTCGATTGGGATGCGATATTCTCACAACGGGTGAGGTTGAAGGCAAATTTAACGACATAAGTAGGATTGAAGGTATTTTACCTCTCGACAAGCAAGGATGGCAACATGATGGGTTCGGGCGGATTTAGTGGTCTTGTTCTCTTCTCCATCAGATCGGAATAAAGAATTTTCGTTTTGTTTGAAAATATTGTCTCCATATGGTAGTGTTTTATCAAATTGTCTGATTAAGACCTGATAGTTTTTGAGTAGTTCTTCAATCCCATTAACCTCCTATTAGACCCCAAAAGATCATTTCAACCCGACTAGCGTCACTTTATAGAATACTGTTCTATAGGATAACATCGAGGCGGGTCAAGTGATCATATTCCCTACCCGTCGCATCAGGGACACTGAATCCTCTTCAAATTCGAAGCACGGCAACAGGGCGGGTTCAGAACGATCGCTTTCAACAAAAAAAATTTCCACCCAATTCCGACGAGGCATGAATAACAAAACCCGCCCCGTTGCCATCCCACAGTCCATCTAACTTGCCTTGGCCCTCACTCTTCCACTCCTCTCTCTGTACCACTCCCTCCAATGCCCCAAAACCCACAACACACTCCCCATCACCCCAACCACCGTCACCACCACCCACGACCCCCAAGCCCACCTCGGCACCAGCCCCTCCGCCGCGCCGGACCCACAAAACCCCACAACAACCCTCCACACCACCACCGGCCCCAAAACCCCCCTAACAAAACTATAAAACCCCAAAAACGGCACACGCAACCTATCATACACCCTCGCCGCACCCGATCCCTCCCCCTCCCCCCTCCTCCTCATCGTCCCCGCCAAGCCCCACGCGTTCTGGCACGCGCTCGTCGCCTCCGCCACGACCAGAATCTCCAGAACCGCCACGGCCCCACGGCCAACCACGAACCTGCAGGTCAGGAACACGTACAGAGTCCCCAAATGGTGGACCACGAAGACGACGTCGCTCCGGGAGAAGAAGACGAGGTAGTGGAGGAGGTCGAGCGAGAAGTAGGCGATGCTGAAATCGAGCGCTCTGGATTGCAGATCTGAGTTCGGGGAGGCGAAGGAGGCGTTTGGATCTGGAGATCTGAGGATCGCGTGGAGCGCCATGAGAGCGACGGGCGTGCCGTGGAAGAGGGAGATGAAGGAGCTGGAGGCCTCACGGCGGAGACGGGGAGGCCACCGCCGGAAGAGGAGGAGGTGGCCGGAGAGGTAGATCGTGAGGAAGATTGTGAAGGAGATGTGGATTGTGGTCTCTGGGGTTTGGAGCTCCATGGATGGTTTCGTGGAGAGAACAATGGAGTCGAGTGAGGTTCAAATAGAAGTGCGTTGGTGTAGAAGAACTGAAGAAGTAATGGGTGGAATATATGCTTTTAAGCTTATAAGAATATTTGGAATAAAACGTCTTATCTAATTTTGTTTTCCAAGACTAAATATCAAATTCTTCTCGAGCTTCGCAAGCTTTTAATGTGTAAAAAAGTTATAAATAAATTGATTGGTATTGTTAGTGACCGAATGATTAGATTCGCAAGCTTTTAATGTGTAAAAAAGTTATAAATAAATTGATTGGTATTGTTGGATAATATCATTTGAATCGAGTCCATGATTTATTGATATTGATCAGTACGGTCACT
This sequence comes from Geranium brycei, assembly GCA_036897365.1. Taxonomy (NCBI): domain Eukaryota; kingdom Viridiplantae; phylum Streptophyta; class Magnoliopsida; order Geraniales; family Geraniaceae; genus Geranium; species Geranium brycei. The sequence continues at coordinate 35,016 of JAYMTP010000003.1, forward strand.
AAAAGGTCAACGAGCCAGAATCTGAAGACAAAGTGCACAGACTCGGGGTGCACGAGGTGGTTCCCGACAAGACGACATGGTATGCTCGTCGAACGCCCAGTCTAGAAGCGGGAAGTGGTCCCCACCCAAACGATACAGTATGTTTGTGGAATGAGCCGTCTCGACAAAATAACCGACAGAGTTAGAGTAACAGTTTACGATGAACTCGAGTTTTCTATATCTCATTGACGAAAGAGTAGTATCACAAATACTGCACATCAAACTTGATGTATATAATTTCTCTCTAGACTCTAATAATATGTAATCCAGCAAATTATATCATTCTTTTTTGTCGTTTGTTTCTGTATAATTTTTATTTATTATAAAAAAATACTGATTTGAAAATAAAAAACATAGTTACGTGATGCACAAGGAATCTGAGTTGCACAAGGAATAGGTTCCTACAAGATTGGTGGATCTAAATTGTTTATTAGCTTAATGTCCAAATCATGTTTACTTGTACCAATTTGTGAGATTGTGTGCACTAATTGGTAGCGTATCAAGAGAATTTGCTAGCAAAATATAAACTACAAATCAGATAAAATTCAAATGAAGTAATCTATATATGTGGTTTTTATAGTTTCTGACAGAAACTACAGCATTACACACAAACCTGTGGTTTACTTTTGCAGACATGCTTCAGCAAAATTCCACCAAGCTACAATTAGGGTTATTCATTACGTAATTTCACAGAAGATCCAACTCAATTGGTTGCCTCCTGATGAACTGTTTGAGAAGTTCACTGGCTCTGTTAGGTCGTCGATTTTACATAACCATCCCTCCGTCAATGACCAAGACCTGCAAAATAAGTATCGTCTTAACACCGGTGTTGTAAAAATCGCTAATGGCTGATCAGTTGAAGAGGACATTCTAAGAATTAATCGAGAATCAATTAGAAAATAAATTCAATTAAAGAATTGATAAGAATTACAGAGAATTAATTAATGACTAATCAAGGATTAATAGGACAAGTCGGAGATTTATATAATATATTGGTTAACACACACATGTGAAAAATAGAGAGGTAAAATGCAAAAATGGTCTCATATTTTTGTTTTCACAAAAAGCAGCTATTGCAGAATGTGCACATTTGTCCAAAAAGACAAAAATGCCACTAAAATTGTTTTTATTTTCTTAAAGAAAAACTCAAGCTTGCCTGTTTTCTTCTACTATTGCATGTCATCGATGACCCTCTGAGACTTCAGATCTCGATGAGTTTGGAGTCAAGAGGAAAACAGTGAGCCCAAGTTAAAAAATATTTTTTAATTTCAAGGACAATTCCGTTACTTTTGAAAAAATGTATACACACTGTAAAAGAAAAAGGTTAGGCCGCCATGCTTTGCAAAAACAAAATTACACAACCACTTTTTGGTGCCCATACCTGCCCGGTGATGTAGTTAGCTGCAGGGTTGAGGGCCAAGAACTCGACCAGTCCAGCAACTTCTTCGGGTTCCCCATACCTTCCTGGATAAAAATGAAAATATAATCCATTAGTCTCTCGAACCTCAATTCAATCTCAATAACAGCTATAAAGATCATTTAGGTCTTAATTGTTTTATGGTGCAGTATGGTAATGAATGAAGGGAAAATGATGCGTTGTTTTGTTTTGTTTGCTAAATGGCGAAAATGTGTTGTTTGCAATTTTGTGCAAAATATGTGTATTTTATAAAAATGATGAAATTTCTCGTAAAATTAACAATGACCTTTATGACATATTTTTTTATAAACAATTTAACTAAAAGATTAAATTACAAACATTGATCATATAAATTTTTTTTTTGAAGGTTGATCTTATAAATTTCAGTTAAAAGAAAACTAATTTCGTCATTTTTATAAAAATATACACATTTTGCATAAAATACAAACAAGACATCACATTTTTGCCATTAACAAACGACACATCAACCTCTTGCAAAAGTGTCATATTATAGGGCACCATACCCAAGGGAACAGTCTCCAGGACCTTCTTCAAGAGGTCTTCCGGGAGACTGAGGGTCAGAGCGGATGGGATGAACCCTGGTGCTACAGCATTAACCTGGAAGATTAGCTCGACATGGTTGATGTCAATATTTGAATCTCTAAAAACCACCAATACAAGAAGAAAAATGATGTGAAAACTTACGGTAATATTTCTGCTACCGTACTCCCTGGCGACGGACTTTGTCAGGCCAATGACTCCGGCTTTTGCTGCACTGTAATTGGCTTGTCCAGCGTTGCCAACCAGACCAATAACGGATGATATATTGATGATCCTTCCCTACAAAAAAAAACATAATGTGGGTGAGAAAGGAGTGTAATTTAAGAAGGCGACACAAGTTTACAATTTCAAAGCACATAACATTCATGTATAATGTGGATTAATTATCTTTAGACACCTATGAGCTTGAGATTTCAAGTGGATCGGGTTGTAAATTGATAATAGAATTTAGCTTGAGATAGTGAGCGGTGTTTGTTACCTACCGGCCCTACCGTTAATATATTTGAGGTCCAAGAGCGATATATAAATTAATTGACCACTAATTAAAACTTCTGCGCTCTCTTGCTTTCTCATAACACGTTTGAGTCCAAATCTTGGTACACAAATTGCTAATAAAAAATATAAGCATATAGGGGCTTCTACCTATTAAAGCAACTTCATCCCAAAGTCCCTACAACCCCAAAATTATTATTCAATAATTGTTAAAAGTCAATACTCCATCCTCATCCAACTCTAATTCAAGTCTCCAAAAATGCCTTCAAATATCACATCAATACAACTTTCAATATTTAAATGATTTTTCCAATAAATTTTATTTCTGATCGAAAAATAATAATATTAAAATAATTTAAAACAATTTATTTCATTCATTTACGAAAGAGAAGTGAGAAATTAGTTGAATAAAGAATTATGGGGACTTGCTATAGTGAGTCCCTAGAATACCCTCTCCACCCGACTAGCGCCTAGCGTTTTTTAAAACATTGGTTCGAAGTCCCCAAAACCCTAAAATATATGGGGTTTTGGGGTCTGATTGGAGTTACTTTTAGCTTAAGTTTTCAGGTGTATCACACTTTAGCGGACGGGGAAGGAACTGCAAATAAGATATTAGATTAAACCCCTGTTAGAAACTTTGGATATGATTCAGAACGTACATGCCTCTTCAATAAGAGAACCAATAAAGCTTATTAAACAGAGAATAAAGGTTTCTTGGAATGCTGAGGACAATCTATCCACAACAAACACAAGTGGGAATCTTTAAAGCTTAGACATAAAGGTCCTATCTTATTTGTTGACTTTCAGGGCCATCTGTCACCTTCTTTTTCTTCATCATAATTTTGGCAGCCGCCTGCAAATAAACAATATCTCAATTCCAGTTCCAATACGATATTTGAAGCAATCACTTAGACAGCCTCAATTACACAAACCTGTGTACAGAGGAACACGCCTGTAAGATTCAGATCGATAACCTCCTGCCATTGGGGTCGTTTCATCCTCATCAACAGACCATCTCGCGTAGTACCTGAAACCACGACAAGTTAGAAACCGAAAATGGCATTTTATGTTTTAGCAACTGAATAGATAGGAAATGAAGTTTAAATAACCTGCATTGTTTACCAAGACATCAATTGTTCCCCATTTATCAACCACCTGTAAATGTGAGTCGTGAAACATATCAGTAAATAGAAAGACATTAGTCTAAAATTATCAGACGAAGGAACATTAGCTCACAGCTTTCATCATGGCTTCCACGTCGTCTTCCTTTGAAACATCTCCCCTGAAAGTAATCGCCTCACCACCAGTTGCCTCTATCTGCAACAAAAAAATTCAACAACCACCCAACAAAAAAGGTCAAATTCCATGAGAATTTAACATTTAATATAGATTTGTTTATAGAAGTATATGGCAATGGCATGTTCACCTCTTTTGAAACTTCCTCTGCCTCCTTTGATGACCTAACATAATTAACCAGGACCTGAAACAATGAATCATAAATCATTCAATGTAGGACCCGAGAAGGGTATATATGTTACAATTTACAAGGGTACTGGCAACATAAATATGCACGTAGTATGCATCTAGGGCATGTTCACATACACGAACATGAACTATATGAACGATAGATTGCTAAAAGATAAGGAGCAATTTGATGTTCCTTGACCAAAATCAACACAAATGTCCTCTATTCGGGCTGGTGCTGATCCCCACTGATGGAGATTAAAATCTAGATGTGAGGATCACAAGTTCATATTCGGTGCTGCAAGCAAATGCCTTGTTTATTAGTGGAAAGCAAACTTGAAGACCACCTAACCTTGCAGCCTGCTTTCCCCAAGGTCAACGCAATTGCTCTACCAATGCCTCTAGAGGCTCCGGTCACAACTACTACAGGGGCTTCCACATTTTTAGACGTCTCCACACTTCCTTGTTTCAAAGTGGAAACCTGAGCTCTCACACCTGCGTGTGACAGTACAATCAAAGAGATCATGCATCATGCGGTGCCTAAGTAACCTGATTCAGATAATAGCATCATCATCCAAAAGAACAAAAAAGAGTGTGTGCCACTTTGTTTGGTTTGGTATCATCATCCAAAGGAGCAATAATTTCATGCACTTTTCGAGAGGAATGTGAATATGGCTAGATTTTCAAAACAACAACAGGAAAAGGGAAGGCAGAGGAGAAATATAATGTGAATGAGTTCGTTTTAATCAAAACATCAACAACTCTAATCTCATTCTCGATTCCCAATCCCAGGCAAAATAATATCCGAACGCTACCAAAAACCTTCAGCAGGACATCAGGGTCATTTGCAAGACACTCTAGCACCAAAAAAGAGGGGCTAAAGTCATAGGCGTGCCCTATCCCGTCTTGGAGAGGTAGTAAAGTTTGATCAAGAGTGTGTCAATAACATAATTTATAGATAATAACAATGTTACTGTAGCATGATTGCAATGAATAAGCAACACCTCAACAGAAACTAAATCCATTATGCTAAGCCAATTATTCGTGAGTATCTTAACAACCCTCTCTCCTAATCATATATGCTTTGCAATCAGTTAGCTTCTCCTCTCAAAACAATCCAAAATCAACATTGCAATATATACCCATTACCCAATGAATCAAGTAAGCATTAGACTCATCGTTACTTAGCTACATAGAATCCAGAACACTTACTTTCCAGAACATCAAGAGCACTGAATCACAAAAACTCAACAAATTTTCACAAAAACACATCACTCAAGTCAACTCTATATAGACCATTTCCATATCAATTCAACTAACACTCAACACATTCCCAAATTCCTCAACAATCACCATCACCAGTAAACTAAAAACAGCTAAAGCAACACCGACTAGAGAATATACTCATAGAAATCAAGGAAATCAATACCGGAGGAAGCACAAGAGCTCTTCGATCGCAGAGAAACCCGAGGCAAGGACCGAGCAGATCGATATCCAGTAGAAATCGTGGAGCGTTGTTGAAAGCAAGTCACTCTCCGATCACCGGAACTCCCGAATTTGCCGGAAACAGCTGCGGATCCGGCGATAGCAGCCATGGAAGCTCCAAAAATGGTCTGCGAGAAGCGAGAATCGAAGAATGTGAAGGAGAAGCGAACGATTCGGAGCTCAGGAATCGAAGGCTGGGTTGGGTTGGGGCTTTATAGTTTCAAAACCTCCCAAGACCATCGCAGTGGCTCTAATGGTGACGGGTAAAATGGTAATTTCACACTTGCTCTCTAGTTTGTGACTTTGTAACGGCTACTGGCCAGATACCAGAGTGAGTGAATTTTGACGGCAAGTCGGTTTAATCATTTGAATTGTTCCATATGTATTTAACATGTTGCTTTAATTTCTAATTTAAGGTCCTCAAATCTGGAACATCCAAAAACATTTGAGACATGATAAAGTCTCTTTACTTTTTACAAACTCTTCTTTATTTATATTTAAATTTGTACCGTTTGTATAAATTCTTAAAATTTAACGTAAATGTTACTTAAGTGTTGAAAGTTTGAATTTAAACGTTTAAGGATAGGCATGGATCCAGACCCGAACCGAACCGACCCAGTCAAGAATCTGACAAGACCAAACCAGACTCTCTGGTTCTCTATTTTAAGAACCATAACTAGAACTGTTACATGTGGTTCCTTATTCTCCGGTTTCAGTTCAGTTCGAATTCGGTCTTCGATTCTATTGCTAAAGTGCTCCCCTAAACACGTTTGAGTTAACACTTAATTGACACTTCCATTGATTTTTACGAATTTGCATAGACTGTACAAAAATGAACATGAGTAAAGAATAATTTTTGCAAAAATAAACATGAGTAAAGAATAGTTTTTGCAAAAATACAGTGAATGGATAGTTTGTGCAAAAAAACATAATTATAAAGAGACTTTTTGCAATTTTCCCTATAAAATATCTTGAGATTTTTTTAAAAAAATTGTAAATTATCTAAAATAATTGCTGTTATAAATCGTTTAAAAATTAAATAATAAGTAAACTATATAATTTAAAATAGTGTATTTGATTGGTAGGTTGGGCAGTCACTTATTATCTGCATGACCCATAAATGTCGGCTCATTTTGGGTTGTGAATTTCGCGCAAAAATAAATACAACTTACTAAACGACGTCGTGCAGAAACGGCGCCATTTTGGCTTAGGTGGTTAGTGGATAGGTAATAGGTCGGCTCTGGTAGGGAAGATCCGGTGTTTCTCGGCCCATGGTAAACTTGTGGTCTCGACTTGCGGGCTCAGAAGGCCCACCGCACATGTGGGCTACGAAAGCATTGGCGAGCCCGTGGGGCCCATATTTGCTTCGCCAGTGAAAAGTCGAGTTCGGAATGATTAACGCGATCGGATTAGACAATCAACGATGGAGATGATATCCACGTGGCTCAACGAGATGGGTTTGACGTGATAACTGCGTCAAAGCTACGAACGGTCACTTCAGCTGGTAAAATATGGACCGTTGAAAAGTGAAAATCATTACAGACCTCACGTGCACAGAGCCTCGAGGAAGGAAAGTGGTCACGTGCTACAGTTGATAAAAACATAGCTTTTTCTATAAATCAGTAGATTTGTGATTTGTGTATGAGATCTAAATTATGAGTTATAGTTGGCATATAAATAATATTAAATTACAAAAAAACAAATTAAACATCCAAGTCCACGCCTATTTTTTTTTTCAAGTCTTCATTTACGTTTTGTTTATGAGATCCAATAAATTGTTAGGCTAAATTTTTTTACACAATATTAATATCGAGAAAATAATTTCATAGTCTCAAGATTAATAAATATTGAACAACAATCGTGTTTATTGTAACATTAAATTTAAAAAAAATTTAATTGGTATAACTTTCTATTTGAATTTGTTGATCTCATAATTAAGCATCCTAGTCATATGTTGACAATTTCTTCCATTTTACTTGTGTATTATAGTTTGTTAGTTTTATAACTCTTTAAAATTGTAGTTATGACAAAATTGAAACTATATATGTATATGTATATATAGTTTCAATTTTGTCATAACTAAACATTTTATTTTCCTGGAGTTATTTTATTCAATATTGATAGGATTTAGCTCAAGGGTCTATCTTAACTGGTCTATTCAGAAAGTGAGATATTTTATTATCTAATCTAAGAGTAAAACGAACAGAAAAAAAAACAATGAAACCGTAAAATTACGCGACAATCATACATTAAAGAACCAAGCAAATATAAGACATGGCAATCAGATCGAAGTAAACTTGCAATGACTTCACAATCCGAATCTAGGACAATCATGTCAGTACCAACTTGAACAGCCTATAAGAGGCCCTCTCTAAGCGTCATGGCTTCAACAACGATCTACTCGAATCAACTCCGGCGGGGAAGGCTACAAGCTCCTAAACAAACTTCCAAAGCATTATGTAACCCCAATCACAATCTCGAGGAAGGAGTGATGAGCTAATAGCATCGTATGTATTGATCTTCATCCAAACCTTAGGGGGAGGCACTTAATGCACCAAATGAGGGTTGTGAGGAGGCCGAGAAGAAGGAGAGTTGACGGTCAACTAGTCTGTTTGTGATATGAAAGCCGAGAAAACAATGCCAACAATATACGATGCGCCATTCTTCTAAAGAATCTTGTTTCTACACCTCTAAATAGCCCCATCAGATCATAACCACCCGCCAACCTTCACCTTAGCATCGATGTGCTGAGGCGAGTAGTCCAGAATCTCCGTCTCTTCCTTATTTCTCCATAATAAAGTGACCCCCCCGCTGCGAGCATAAGGATCAACTGTTAAAACCCATACAAACCCCAACCTTCTTTGTAAGGTACCAACTTTGTTTTGGTCGAGACTGAACTTCTGATTAATTGTAAAAGTAGACCAATTTTTTCGGTTTAATCATAATTGGTTATAATTTCAAAAATTAATTGGAAAAAAAATCTTGAAAACCCCCAGTTTTTCCTCTTTGTCACTGCATCCTCCGTAACCACCACCTCCTTCACCATTGATGAACAAAAAGACTAAAAAATACTCATGTCTAGACCCAAAAAATAGGCAATCAAATGGTAGACTATGGTAACAACCCTAAAAATTAAATTGATTTTTTATAAGGGGAAGAGAGGAGAAAAGGAGAGAGAAGGAGGAGATGAATCAGCGAGGGGGAGAGAAAGTAAGAAACAGAGAGAGAGAGAGATAAGTATTACGTAGAGGAGATGGAGCCACGTTGCACATTTTCAATTATTACCTGTCGGTCCAGTTAACCACAGTTTTCTCTCATAAAAATTGAAAATTGTACCGGATCTTACCAGTTTAAAATATCAGAATCGAAAATGTCCCGGTTTTGCATAGTTCCAGTTCTAAACAGTCCGATTTTGCTCAATTCTGTTCAATTTTACAGTTCTCGATTTTTTGAGAACCCCTAGACCCATGAGGCCACAAATAAAGCAAAATGAAGGACACACGTTCATACCTAACCGACGCCCATTGGCCCTTACCATTCTCCCCGAATACGAAACTCTTTTCCGAAGAGGTTTGTCCAAATGAATTCAATCACGAACCTCATGAACTCCCTCCAAATACCCAAGAAATTGTTTGGGTCCGATGATAAAACCTCTCCAAACACCCCTTCAAGCCTTCTGACCGCAACCTCCGTTTTGAACTTGATTGGTAAGTCGTGAATCTACAACCAAGAGGAAATATTGTTGAACACAACCTCTACCAGTTTACCTCTATTGATTAAAAATGTTGCATGTCACCTTCTTCAACCAAATATAATTTTCTAAATCTCAAATCTTAATTTGAGGTCAGGGAGCGAGCAAGACTAAACACAAATTTATTCTAAAAAACAATGTACTTTATACATCACTGTTAAATTTGTCTTTTGTAATTTATCACTCATAAGTAAAAAGTGTGTAGAGCACTGCTTGATAATTTATATGATGCAAATTAATAAATATTTATAAAAAGGAAATTTTTTAATTTTAGTTAAATATTATACATTAATTGTAATTAATATTTTTAAAATAAATAAGTTTTAACTTTTTAGTTTTTGAAATAAATTAGTCATCTTTAATTTATTTAATTAATAGTCTTTAATCATTGAAAATAGACAAGACACGATGTCAAGAACCACCTAAAATAGACCAAAAGAAAGGAATAGACAATCGAACAGCCAAGTACAGAGTGTCGTTGTTACATCCTAATTAATTAGAGTACTAACACATTATTATTTTTATTTACATGTCATTATCCAAAAAATTCCATTAGATAAACAATAGTTACGAGATAATCTTAATTAAGGACACGAGATCCAGTTTCATGATATAAAAACCCTATGTATTTTTATAATCCAAAATAGTTTATGAAAACATTTATGAATTATTTTTTTATTGACGAGCACATTTTTAAGGTAAGCTCATTTTATACATGCATGACTCTCATATAGTCTAATTCTTCATTTGGAGAGTTTTGTTGGCTAGTTTCGTTTTATTATTTCAAATTTGATAATAATAATAATAATACGAGGAGATATCAGCAACAAATAAAAAAAACGTTAAAATTGTAGAGCATGTAGTGCAATTGTGTAAAACCATGTAAAATATGTAGTGCAATATTGTAAAACATGATAAACCCTGCCACGTGTCGCACGCTGAGACAATGCGCGTCTAAAATCCGACAGTTCTACGTGAATTTTGACATTTTAACGTTTACACGAGTGTATTCCATAATAATAATATTATTATTGTATTAAACTTTTAAATGTACTGTGTTATTATAATTGACTTTAATTTATATATCAAAACTGATAGGAAATTTTTTTTTAAGACATGAAAAAAGATCTTAAAAATATTATTTCTTACACATGATCCGAAATATATTTAAAATAAGATCATATTTATAAATTACTTTAATTAAAAGTGGATAAGACATCATTAAGACTAAGCTTTTAAACTTCATCTTCAACACCTACCAATTAAAATGACATAATTCCATAACTCAACTTTCCATTATTGAACACAAACTTATTATTACTTTCTAGTTGTTGTGTTGACTTCCATTTTTTAATTACTCCATCATTACCCTCCAATTTTATTTTAACTTATATATTTCAACAAAAAGCTTATGGCTGTGTTTGAATATAGTGATTTTAGAAAGTTAACAGTACCATACAAATTTAAAGTCATATCTAGGCACCTAACTCATGGCTTATATAATACAAAAGCTAGTTCAATTTACGAGGAAAATGATTACGACAATCCCTCTATTTAATAATAATGTTGTAGCGGTAAGGAGCTCACTTAACATATGTGAGGTCCTAAGTTCGAGTCTTAGTACATATTGGTAGTATAAAATGTCTTCAATTATTGCCGATCAAAATAATAATAATGTTATATGTTTTATTATTTACTCATAGGTGTTTAACTATAATATTGTAGTATTCGACCAGTGAACATAACAAATTTTAAATAATTTAATTTAAACTTGATTTTGATTAAAATAAATTTGAATTATATCAACGCATCTGTGTATGATAAAGAAAATAATAATACTTATTGGGTCAACAAGTTTAATGAACTTGATAAACCAAACCTATTAATAAATTGGTCAAGAGTAAATTTTAATCAACTTCTATCATAAATTATCCCAACAACTAGTGGTGGGCACATTTTAGAAGCTGTACTCATTGGTTGTCAACTTTTAGGAATTGAAATCGAAATTATTATATAAAGGTTTAGTTTAGTTAAGATTCGATTTCCCGGATCTACGCGTTGAAATAAGTTAATTATTATGTTTTTGTTAAATAGTTGATTTATGGTTCGAATTAGACAATTTTGATATACTTATTGGGTCAACAAGTTTAATGAACTTGATAAACCAAACCTATTAATAAATTGGTCAAGGGTAAATTTTAATCAACTTCTATCATAAATTATCCCAACAACTAGTGGTGGGCACACTTTAGAAGCTGTACTCATCGGTTGTCAACTTTTAGGAATTGAAATCGAAATTATTATATAAATGTTTATTTAGTTAAGATTCGATTCCCCGGATCTACGCGTTGAAATAAGTTAATTATTATATTTTTGTTAAATAGTTGATTTATAGTTCGAGTTAGACAATTTTGATATTGTTTTATGGTCAATTTTTTAAAATTAAAATGATTTAATTTAACCGAAATTTAATTGAGTTTAATACTTTTATTGACTTGTTTAATTGAGAGTGAGACACATACAGAGAGAGAGAGTATTGACCTGTTTAATTGAGAGTGAGACACATACAGAGAGAGAGAGTTAAAATTTAACAACAAATTGCGGATCAAAAAATCGATTCGGTTATGAGCTAGTACCCGACAATTCTATGTTGTAAGAATCGGAGTCGAATTAAAATTATATGGTTATATGGCTCTTTCAACTTTATAATCAAAATCGAAATCATTACCCACAATTTTTAATTCTCCGGCTTTGATTTTGGTTTTGTCCCTAGTTTCCGATATGAAATGCCCATCCTTGTCGAAAAACAGATGCAAAACCATCTAGCTTCAAATTTCTATTTCACAAAAATCACCATCTCCTTTGATTTAAACACATTTTCACTAATTACACAACTACAACAATATTAAGAAAAATAATTACTGCGATTATTAAAAGATTACATAAATCTAATTATTAAATTTAACATTATAGTTAACATAACCTAAAAATAAACTACAAAATAATTTGAGTATCGTTGTTATTAAAATGACCATCAACACAATCATTTCCATGATAAATACACACACATATAGAGGCTGGTTCGGCTGTGAACTAAATGTGTCGTGAGAACATGAGAATCACTGGACATTCATTTATTTTCGTTGGACATTCATTTATTTTTAATGGCCAAAGTATTTCCGTTGGACATTCACTTTCATTGGATATCATCATTTTCATTGGATATCATCATTTTCATTGGACATTCACTTATTTTCGATAAACATTCACTTATTTTAAATGGACAAAGTCAGTTCTCACAAAATGGTTTGGTTCTCACCTGATTTGTCCTCTGTATATATATTATATTTTTACTATGTTATATATTGGTAATTAAGCATGAAGATTTTCAAGGGTATTTTAATTAATATCATAGAAAACAAACAACTCATAGAGTTTCATGTATACAATGCACAATAGATAGAGTTCACTTTTTTGCCTTTCTCTATAACTTCGTAATAATAATTAATTGGAAAATAATGATAAAATCATCAACAATAAATCACATTTACACAAATAGAATAAATAAATGCAATTGCTTCAAAACTATGATTCAAAAATAAAATTAATGTTTTTTGTTTGAACAGCATTAAATAAAATAGTTCCGAAAACACAAAAAAGGAGAGACAAAGAAGTGAATTATAAGTTTGGATTTACTGATTTTTAGCTGTGAGGGAGTGGCATAACGGTAATTTTTTTGCAGTTAAAATTGAGAGAGAAAGAGAAAAAGGAAGAAAATAATATCACAGAGCTGAGAGAAAAAAAACCGAGAAAAGAAAAGAAAATGAAAGCTTGCTGTGGAGCAAAGAAGCAAATCTGAAACAAACACAGCAACAACAACAACGAAGATCAGATATTTGCAGTGAAATTGATTTTCTCGGAGCTGAGAAAATGCAGGAAAATTGAAGCTGTTTGTTTGCGAAGCTATCACGCCGATCTATGTGGCTACGATCTGTTTGCTCACTGTCATCTACAGAAGCTACCATAAATGCTTCAGATCGAGTGTATTGAGACCGACGACTCTTCGCATTGTTGGTTCTTGCTCGAGCGTGTCTTCGTCGTCGATTCCGAGATCTTAATCGCATTCAAGGAGCTTCCACACTCCGTTTGAAGGTGCTTTGACTGGGAATTTGGTAAGTCAAGCTACTGCGAGCTCTTTGTAATGGTGAATTTTGGTTTGAAATGTCGAATTATGTGGAGGCGTGTTGGTTTTTGGGAGTTGAATTAGGGTTGGGGTTGATAGTGCTGGTAGAGTTTTGATCCCAGTTTCATGAAATTTAGGGTTTCGAGGTTGGGTTGTCAAATTGGTTGTTCGTTAGATTGAATGTTCAGTTTGTGTTGCTGAAAGCCTGAAATTGAACATTTTTTTTGCATTTATAGTGTGTTTCAAAGTTCAATTTCTGCTTTGTTGACAGCAATTTGGATTTGGGGCTGAAGTTGGTATGAGTTTGTTCTTGTGAAGTTTCGAGTAATTTGGTAAGACTGGTGGAAAGAGGAGGTTCAGTACAGATTTGGTACAAAAAGTTGGATTACTGTTAGTTTTAGGCTTTTAGCTGGAAGCAAATCATGGGGTTTTCGAAGCGTTGCAGAGAGAGTTTGGGGGATTAACATCCGCAAAGATGCCCCCTTCTCCGGCATTGAGATGCTCTCTGTCTCCTGGACGGGAGATGAGGGTTGAGAATCATAAACGAGGGCGCAGTCTTGAGGGCGCATTGCTTTTCAGGGACAAAGATGAAGATCTTGCATTGTTCAACGAAATGCAGACTAAAGAAAGAGACCCTTTCTTGCTTCAGTCAACAGACGACTTTGAAGATGCATTTTGTAATTCTCTCTCTCTCTCGCTATTGACCATCATTTTGTAATTTATTGTGCTTGAAATGCATTGCATCATTGCTTCAATATGTTTTCTGCGCCCTAACAGTTGTGCATGTTTCTACAGCAACGAAGCTGAGGCATTTCTCGGACTACAAGCTTGGAATCTCGGTTCCTATTCGTGGGGAGAGTAGCAACCTGCTGAATGTAGAAGGGGAAAAGAATGACTATGATTGGTAAGTTGTGTTTTACATTGTTTCATGCAGTAAAAGAATTGGTTTTAAGATAGTTCTAGATTGCAAGAAAAGTTCCTTTTGGTCGTATCAAATAGCTCAGTTCTCATGCCTCAAGACTCTTAATTCTGGTTTGAGCTAGTAGTCAACTTCTTCAAACATCATATTGAATACTTAGATTCGATCATTTTTACATTTTAGGTGGATGCTTTTTACCTGTTACCAATCTTGTTTATTTTCTTACTTAATGTTGATTCTGATGAAATTATTGCTGTGATTGTATTACCAGGTTGTTAACTCCTCCTGACACCCCACTTTTCCCATCATTGGATGATGAACCACAACCAGTCAACATAGTTCACAGGGGAAGACCTCGAAGTCAGCCCCTTTCCATATCAAGATCTTCCACGGTAGGTCATCCATTTCCATTCTATAGAATATATTTATGACAAGTAGAATATTTATATTAAATCCATTTAGGGTTGTGTAATTTCCTTTTATTTCACATAACATGTTCATTTAATTGCAGATGGAGAAGAGTCAGAGAAGTAGCCGAGGTAGTGCAAGCCCAAATCGCTTAAGCCCTTCTCCACGGTCTGGGACTAGTGCATTGCACTCCAGGGGCAGGACATCATCAGCTCCTCATTCCAGTCCAACTCCTAGCCAACGACAAGGTACTCCATCAAGGAGGTCATCTCCTACCCCAAGTAAATCTCCAACGCCAGTCCGAAGGTCATCTACTCCTACTCCACGGAGAATGAGCACCGGCTCCAGTGGTGCCATTAGTTCATCAGGGGCAAGGGGAGTTTCCCCTGTAAAGACAAATAGAGGAAACTCTTCTTCACCAAAAATAAGGGCATGGCAAACAAATATCCCCGGTTTCTCTTCCGACGCTCCTCCAAATCTTCGTACTTCTCTGGCTGATAGACCAGCAACATATGTGAGGGGCTCATCACCGGCATCAAGAAATGGTAGGGATTCCGCCTCAAAAATTGGCAGGCAGTCGATGTCCCCAACTGCCTCGAGAAGTTCGTCTCATAGTCATGATCGAGACCGTTTTAGCTGTCACAGTAAAGCTTCTATGGCATCGTCTGGTGACGATGATGCAGATTATGCACAATCCCTTCCCCCAAGTAGCTTAGACCACTCATCTTCAAAGAGAGTTGGCTCTTATCCCAGTAACAGAGCATTGGCCTTTTCTAAAAAACCAGCCAACGTGCTGTCTCCAAGTTCTGCTCCAAAAAGATCGTTTGATTCTTCACCTCGGCAAATGGTATCTTATTTACTTATGCCATATTAATTATTTCCTTACTGATCATATTTGCATGAGCAAGCATATATACATTTTCTAATAAAATCAACTAGGATTAATATGGCAATTTAAGGGGTAAGTCTCTGCACACAATATGGGCTAATATGTAATATTATCTCTGCACACAACACACTCTACCTTAAAATGGTTCCATTTGAACTGCATGTTGCAAGAAAACGCTGTATGTGCATGCATTTTCGTGTGGCATGTCATCAGTATATTGAATTTGATGCTACACCAGTACATGCACATATTCCACAATCTGATTGGTGTATATGCTTTATTTGGAATAATGAAAATGTTAAAACATGCAAACAATTTAGCTTGTTTATCAAGCTAGCTAAAATTTAATTCAAGTTCAAATAATATTCTAAATATTGTCTTTATTGTTTTGAAAAGCTGTTAGGTCCAGTCTGCATTCATGTAACATACACTCATATGATGAGTTTTATCTTTTGATACTTGAATATGTAATAATTATAACTCTGCAAGCATATATTTTAATTTTACAATTTATGAAGCTTGATAGTTGAGCAAGTGAAATATCATTTTGTAGGATCAACGGAAAACTCCTCCCAATATGTTTAGGCCACTTCTATCTAGCGTCCCAAGTACAACCTTCTATGTTGGAAAAGCAAGCTCTGCACACCGTTCTTTGATATCCAGGAATTCTTCAATCACAACCAGCAGTAATGCAAGTTCCGATCAAGGAACAAGCCTTGCACTTGATACTGAAGGAAGTGAACATAACCAAGACGATATGGCAAGTGAGTGTGAGAAAGCACCTTATCCAGATGTTCAAGAAGAAGTATTTTCCCTTGATCAGGACGATTCAGTAAGTGAGAATGTTGGGCATGTTGTCGGTGTTGGATCACTTATTCAGCTTGTTGACTTTGATGTGGGTCCCACTATTAATCATGGCCTTGTCAATCCGGGAGAAGTGTCCCATCACAGCATTGATGATTCAGAAGTTGATAATCTTGAAGGCACAGAGATTTGCTCTAACTGTGGTTGCGGGTATTATGTTATTGATTCACGGGAAAATAACATTGAACTTTGTCCAGACTGTGGTAGAGAAGATAAGGTTTTTACTGTTTCCACACCAGAGACAACAGAACCAGTTCTTGAGAACACCCAAGCGCATCCAGCGAAGGTTTCAGAACAATATGAACCATATGATGAATTAGAGCAACTGGTGGCTGTTCTCGAACCACTACAAGTTCCTGACATGGATGAACCAATGGTTTCTCAGCATGAAGTGAATGTGAAACAAGGCCAGGATTCCTTTGTCGAGCAGATCCAAAATCACTCTCATGATGGTTCACTTGCAAGCTTGCTGGTGGATGAAGGCGACCATAGTTATGATAACCAGCAAGAGACGGGACAACCGATTGTTAGTTCCAGACTACCTGATAGTGATGCTCACTCAAGTGTAAACATTGGCATTACAGAAGGTACCGGCATTTCTGTACTGCTAAAGAGGTCAAGTAGTAGCAAGGGGGCTGTTCTTCAAGGCAGGACTTTTACTGCTGCTACTATATCTTACAATGACCCGTCTTACGCAAGAGAGAGCTCAAACAGTATGAGAAGTTCTTTGGGGCATGGCAGTGTCTCCACATCTTCCTCTGCTGACTTCAGCTCAAACAGGCAAACGGAAACCCGCATGTACAGGCAACTAAGTGGGAAGAAATCTGATGTGGAGAGTTATAGAAACAACAAACTCATGAGATCTCAAAGCACCGGAACATCTATATCTGGAATTTCAAATAGTGCTCACCAATCTTCAAGTCTTGCCACAGGCACCCATGAAGATGTTGATTCTTCTGATGGCACCATTAAACATGATGCTTTAGAGGCATCCGTAGCTTCTCAAGAACTGGTGGTTGATTCAGAAAACACAGAAATATACATTTCTTGTACACCAGTTACTGGGACTACAGTTCTTGTTGAAGATAACAATGAACATACTGGGAGTACTAGAACAGCTGATGCTTCTACATCAGAAGCATCAAGTGGTGCAGTTGGCATCCAGTTAGAGGACAAACAAGTGTCGTCGTATCTAAATAATGAAGAGTCAGATTCATATCAAAATTGCAATAACTCCCTAGATTTATCAAGGGGCGTATCAGATGAAGAAGCATCGGTTATCACTCCAGAGTCTTCATTTGAAGAGGGTTATACCATGCTGAAGACTAGTGTTGATGAGGAAGATGTTTCAGAGATTCCCAATCGCTCTTCAAATGTAAAATCAGAGATAGAAACCCAGCATTGTGATCACAGTGCTGCCAGTTTCCAGATTGACAGTGCCTCCCCAAAATTAAAGAACATGGATGATGTTCTGGACCCTTCAGTTGCTACCACTTCAGATAAAGATTCACTATCTTCTGTTCTAGAATCCAAGACCCCAGACCATGCACATGTAATCTTAGGTATGCTTTGTCACATTATGCCTTGTGTTTCAGTTTCCAAAACACCTGAATTTTAGTTTTAGGCACCCAACAACTTTTCTATATGCAAAGATTAGCCAGGCACATTTTGGCAGCAGTTTTTCATTTTTACAAGGAAAAATGTGTTGTATACTATCACACTTTTGCAAGAGGGTTGTGTACTTTGTTAATGGCGAAAAATGTTGTGAACTTTGATTTTTTGTGCAAAATGTGTATATTTGTACAAAATGACGAAATTACCCCTGAAATTAATAATTAACATTTTTTATAAAATAATTTTTACTAAAAACTTATATTACAAAATTTGATTATATGAGTGGTATTTAAAAAATATTTTCAGAACTTAAAAAAATAATTCTCAGTTTGAGGGGCAATTCCGTCATTTTTATACAAATACACACAATTTGCACACCGAATCAAAATTTACAACACCCTCTTGCGAAAGTTTGATAGTATATATCACGTTTTTGCCATTTTTCCCTTTTTACAATGCTGAAATTATGTTTGCACAATTAGGTTAGCATAATTTATCCGAATTCGCTGACAACTTGTATATCCTTGTCCATTACAGAGGAATCAACCGTTAGGGTAGAAGGCAGGCAGGGGAGTAACGGAAGAAGCCTTACGCTCGAAGAAGCAACCGATACAATTCTTTTCTGCAACTCAATAGTTCACGATCTGGCCTACCAGGCTGCATCCATAGCAATGGAAAAGGAAAACTCGGTTCCCTCAGAAGATTCTCGGCCAGCTGTTACTATATTAGGGAAGTCCAATTCCAACAGAAACAATCCTCGGGGAAGAACTATTGTCAAACGAGCTTTGAAATCCAACAAAGCCAGGCAGAGGCAAATGGAAACCGACACAAACCCAAAACTGCCTCTCTCCAGCAAGGCTGAGAATGACGAGAATGTGGATGAATCTTTAACACGTAATGTAGGACTTCCTGACAAGTTTGACAGCACAAAGCCGCCCCCAAAGCTGGAATCCAAGTGCAATTGCACAATAATGTGAAAGTTCAGCTCTTCCACCACTCCTCCCCAGTAAAGGTAAAGAGTGCTTGTAAGTTAATGATTTTATGTGTTCAAAGGGCTGTTTGAATCATATTCAATTGGTTTTTGTTGGGTTCCAATTTATTCAGAAGTTTAATCATAATTGTAAAGCTTTTTAATCGTCAATAGGCTGATATGATATTAGTGAGAGAGGCATTGGAGCCTTGTGATTGCTCCTTTTGCCATATTCTTATTATAGTTCATTTCTCTCTTCTATTTCTTCCAATTCATCTCCTTCGCCCTGAGTTATAACTATCCGGTTTCGGAAACTGGCTTTGTGGGTGCATATGATTCTGAAAAGGGTTTATCAATTCTATGAATCGGAAAGAATCTGCGAATTTTCAGGATTGGATGTGGATAAAGAGAATGCTTTTTTTTTTCTTTGAAGACAAATGACTGATATGTTGTGTTTCAGGTTCGAAAGTTGTGTTTTGCAAGAACATAGGACAGTTTTGAGTTCAATTTCTAGATATTTGGATGATACAAATGTCAGTTTTGTTCTTCACTCTTGTTATTTTGGCGGGAATAATAGTGTAGAGTGGTGATGTAGTTAAAGGAAGGGATAATTCTTGATCACTACGGTGAAGTCTGACACATTTTCATGTTACTACGGTGAACCTTTTTAAGTGTTACTTTAATACAACGAAGTTTTTTTAAGTGTCACCGTTTCTAACAGAGTTAATTTTAATATGAAATGTCTATATTGCCCCTGTATTAAAATTTTAAAAATATATTTTAAAACTTTTTTTAAAAAATATTTTTTATGAAATAAATAATTAAAAACCGATTTCAATATTATTACTTTTTTTTAAAAAGTTTTTTTCGAAAAAAACATTAAAAATAAAAAAAACGAATTTGAACAACGTTTTTTTTATATTTTTAAAAAATAAAAAATAAAATAATATTCAAATTAGTTTTTATTATTTCTTAAAAAAATATTTTTAAAAAAAAGAAGTTAAAATGATAATATTTTTTTATTTTTTTAAATACAGGGGTATTTTCGACATTTAATAAAATTTGAAAGTTAGACAATATATTTTCCATATGTTTTAACGCGGGTAAAATGACACATAAAAATAGTTTCCTGTATTGAAATGACACTTAAAAAAGTTCACCATAGTGACATGAAAATGTGTAAAACTTTACCATAATGATCAAGAATTATCACTTAAATGAATGAAAATGGATATGGGTAGGTAGGGTTGTTCACGTTTGGTATTGAGTCGAGTTGGTTTGGTTTGGTTTTAAATTGAACGATCAATTTGGTTTAAGGAAAATAAAAAGATCAAAACCGAATCGATGAAATTTGGTTCGGTTTTAAACTATTTGTTTTGGTTTGGTTTGATTTGGTTTTTTATAAATCGAGTTTCATGAAATTCTCACATGTTAGAGCGTTTTGACTTATTATTTGACTTACCAATTTTTAGTTGGATTTTCTTTGAATTGATTTTCATAAATTTTTCACATTTTGGGCTGATCTTGATGTATTCAGTAATTTGGTTCTGTTTGATTATTTTTCGGGCCGGTTTGGTTATTTTTGGATAACCCTATTGGTAAGATGGCAAAATCACAAACTCAAAGGGACCTAGAATTTCTAATTCAATAGATAAAGAATGAGAATCACAGATTACGGTTCAAACTTACGGGGACTCATATTTCTGATCTAATAGAAATCATTAATTCATCTATTTATTTTAGGTGTATATCGAAATAGATATTCAGTCGTTCATAAGCTTGTTCATATCATTAGCAAATAATATTTATACAATTCGACTCTAATTATTTAGTATTTTTATTTTTTCTATTTTATCATAATATAGGCGAATTCAAATTTTACATAAGACTCGTCTAGTGTACACCCCCTCTCCTCCTTTTTCAAGTTTAAACGAATAAATATATACTTTATTGTAAGAAAACATACTTGCCGATTTGCGATTTGCTTGGGGCTAGGTTTTGGTTTGTGGGCTTTGGGTGAGTAGCCTTTGTGCTTGAATTGGGTATATGGGAAACTCAAAAAATTATAATTTTTTTTCTTATTTTAATTTATCTTATAAGTTGTGAATACTAACAAATATCTAAAATCTTGACCATGACCGGCTCATGATGCACATGGTCAACTAGTTCAGACAAGATTCAATGATAGCCTTATGATGACATTATTAGGCTTCTTCATGTGTAAGAACAACCACGTGCTGTGCTATGGTGCCCATTATCGCCTGCGGGAACACACACCCGATCCTCTCGCACACCCCCATCATCCACCGTCCACGTGTCCCAATTCCTCACCCAACAAGTAACCGTTATAAACAACAGCCATATCTCAAAACCTGTCATTTTTCCAAATTCATATTGATTTCTGTGTAAAAAAATGAGTGTATAAAAAAAACTCTTCCCAATATCTTCTTTCTTTTTTTAGTCAGTGAGTAAAGTTCGTAGCTTTCTATGCTTAAATGCTTGTTTTTATCAGTTTAGTGATTTTCTATTTTGATTCTCTTCTTCTTTTTTCACCATCTGGTGTGTTTGGTCCAGATTTCAAGTCTCAACCATTTAGTTTTATTTATTTGTAATTTTTATTGTTCATTAGATCTGTAATCTTTAGCTTCATTGATAGTTCCAAAAATCCATGGCTTTGAGGAATTGTCATTCTCTCACTGTGCTCTAGAAAGTGAGCTCTGTGGAGTCTCTATCTCAAGCTCTGTGTTCTTTATGGTGAAGTGGGTATGAGTTTAATCATGTTTTAGATTTTGGGTACAATGATTTATGAGCATTTATTATAGTAGCAGCTGAGTTTTTTTTGGTTTGGTGGACTTAGGGTTTATAGCTTCTGGGTTCAATTCATTGCTTGATTCTGTGCTCAATAAATCCCCAAATGGGTCCCATTTAGGGTTTATGCAGTGAAATCATTTAGGGTTCAGATATTGATAGTGTATTATTGATTCTTTGTTTGCTATAAGAAAATTGGTACCTGAGGTTTTTTGGATCTGCATTTTCAGATTTGGTTAGCAAGATCTTTGATAAGCTGTTGAATCACTTCCTCTTGGCCTTTGTGTTCTTGGGTTTGGGTTTTGGGTCTGATTCTGAGTTCTGGGCTACACTGTTGGATAATTAGTACATAAAGTTTGTGTGTTTCAGGTTTGATTCTGTGTTTAGAGCTACACTGCTTGATAATCAGTACATAAAGTTTGTGTTTTTCGGGTTTGATTATGTGTTTTATGGTGTTTCCTTCATTTTCAGCTACATTGTTAATTAGTACAGACAGTATGTGTTTTCTGGGTTGTGAATGAATCTTCATCTTGGGATTTGGATTTAGATTTAGAATTTTAGATTTAGTTGAGAGCACTTAGATCTGAGTTTTGTGTTTCGGGTTTAATCGAATATATATGAGATCTTTGGAGGATAAGGATGTTTCTGGCAATGCCAATGCCATGACCTTCGAGTTTCACAAAGGGAACGGCCCAAATCGGGTTTTGGGCAAGGCCACGCCTTCAAAATGGGACGACGCGCAGAAATGGCTGATGGGTCTGTCCCGGGGAGTCGAGAGCAGGAGCAACGCCATCACGCAGCCCCGAGACTCCAATGCAGACGACAGGAGGCTCATTGCGCCGGTCCCGCAGAAGGAGCAGGACTACTCGAGCAGCGAGGAGGGACATCACGGGCCCGAAACAAAGAACATGGACTGTGACGAGTATGTCTGGAGGGTCAACGCTTCGAACAAGCCATTTGGCGTGAGATCGGTGTGTGTGAGGGATATGGGCACCGAGATGACTCCTATCGCCAGCCAGGAGCCCTCGCGAACGGCCACTCCCGTTAGGAGCACCACTCCCGTTCGCAGCCCCATTTCCTCGGGACCTTCCACTCCAGCGAGACCTCACGAGGCAAGCCCTGGTCCGACGAGGGAGTGTAGAGCGATGACGGAGGAGAATGGTAGTGTTAATCGAGTGAGGAAGCTTGACAACCTTGAGACCAGAGCTGAGGCTTGGGATGAGGCTGAGCGCGCCAAATACACAGCAAAGTGAGATCAGTAACTAGATTTTTCGATTTAGATTTAGTTTTTGTTTTTTGGGTTTTGACCTTGACTTGTGTTGTGCAAATCTTGGCAGGTACAAGCGGGAAGAGGTGAAGATTCGAGCTTGGGAAAATCACGAGCAGAGGAAAGCTGAAATGGAAATGAAGAAATTGGAGGTACTGCTTGCTTAATTTTTTAATTATAATTTTTTTTAGTTTAGAAAGCAAAAGTAAATCAGATAAATGGTAATGATAAAGGCCCTTCTACGAGTTTTAATATCATTTAGCTTAAAATTTCCAGTAAAGTAGAATTCTGCATAATTATTTTATTTTCAGAACCTATATTTCTTCTAGCAGTGTATTGTTTTTCTAGTTTGCATTCATGTGATTAAAGCAAAAATAAATCAGATAAATGGTAATGAAAATACCCCTTTTACGCGTTTGAAGATCTTTTAGCTAAAAATCATAAGTCACAATCAATTAGGATTATATTATATGCAAATATGCAATCCTTCGAGTTCAGGTCAGCATGGTGAGGTGAGCACGTTATGGATCCAAATTTATTTTCCGGAGACTTGTTATTTGTCTGAGAACAAGAGCTTGCATTGTCATGGATCGTTATTTATACATGGTTATGTGATGATTTTCATCTAAAGTTACAAGTTTTTGTGTCAATGCAATGCCTTGTGTTCAGAAAATTCTCGAGCCTGGTGCTAAAAGATAAAAGACCAAGAAGTGCATGGAACTTAACCGTGACAATTCTGTTATGGTCATAGAGCATTTACTTGTTATCAGATAGCAACTTTTCTTTTTTTTTTGCTGTAATCACATATCCTACTTTATCACTCACAATCCCATATTATAGGTGAAAGCGGAGAGGCTCAAAGCTCGGGCACAAGAGAAAGTGACGAACAAGCTTTCAGCAACGAGAAGACAAGCCGAGGAGAAGAGAGCCAACGCAGAGGCCAAAATGAACGAGATGGCTGTTAAAACCTCAGAAAAGGCGGATTATATAAGGAGGACCGGTCACGTGCCCTCTTCCTTCTCCTTCAAGCTGCCTTCGCTTTGCTGGTAGCTACTCTTCGGTCTTTTTTCGTTTTTATGGCTTCACTCTTCAAATGCTGCTATCCGCAAAACCCGAGTTCTTGAAGTGAGTCTGCTGCAGAAAAAATGGATGGTTTTGGGGAAAATCATAGGCAATATTTATGCGACTGCAATGAAGCCAATTTCATATTTGAGGTTTTGATTCTGTTCATGGAAGTCAATTTCATGTGTTTGCTATGCAAGTTTCTTGTGAAGCTGTTCTTGATCAAATGATGTGATCTTGTGACAATGTTGTATTTCATAGCTGCAATAAAACTTTATCCTTGTTTGTTTGATGCACAATTTTTTTATTGAGATATATAAACCCATATCAAATATACATACGAGAAATAAAAATATGAGTTGCGTCTGACAACTAAGATTGATTTTTAGCTGTAAGCATCGCGATTTGAATGTCCACAAATGATAGTTCTTTGTGTGTGGAAATAGCATGTATTGCTTATTTTGACGATCCGTGATACAAAAGTGAGAGTTCAGAAATTAGAAATATGTACGTAGAAGTAGAAGAGCGGATTCAATTGTGAAAAGGAGAATTTCATTTTAATCACTACCGATAAGTCTAAAAGTTGCAACTAAAAAATGTTGGATTTCTCTTTGATAAAAGATACTGATTCTTGTGAAGACTATATTAACAATGTTGTAGAAATTTACAACATATAATTAGAGAAAAATCATGGCTAAAAATTAAAATAAAACGCATAAGATTAACTCAGAAATAAAATTTAAGAGTTCAAAATCATTTGTTTCAATGAAAAAAAGAAGAACAAAATGCTCTCAACTAAGTGATGGTAAGAGAAATAAGTTAAGCTATGTAGATACACAACACAAACCAATACACTGAAAAGAAAGTCCCACATCGGCTGAGTGAAGGGAACAGAAGAGGAAGAGTTTGTATAAATAAACCAAGCACGGACCTCTAAAAATTCACGCAGCCGTGTCATGAGCGCATAGCGAACTATTCTTTCGCCTTTTACTAAAGAATACCGTGTGCTCGTGGCTTATAGCGGCATACGCTCATTTTTGGAGGGTCTTTGCCACCTGGCACTGGGCCCCACAATTCTAGTAATAAAAGTTTTAATCAACCTTTCAATTGTCTCTTATAATAGGAAGAAATTATTTATTCTAAAATTCATTTATTAAGAAATGAGGATTTATTCTGAATATTAAATGTCTATTTTGTTCAAAAGGGAAAATGACAAATACACCTATTATATGGACCATTTAGGTTATAATCATCGGACATTGTAATGAACTTTTCTTTTGGGCCAAATATATGGAGGAAGATGTCACCTGGGAATCATCCCGTCAATGTTGCTCTGTTTGTTTAAAAAAAGCTTCAACACAACTTTATTTTTTGTATCCTGAAGAAAATTATGATTTGCAGGGGATATGTATCTCTGGAAATGGCAATGATTTAGCTTATTGCCTTGTAATTTCCTCCGTTTCGCTCATTTTTGTTGAAACTATGTCCATAACTCTTGTATGGAGGAGCCTAATGAAGTTAGGCTTGTGTAATTTGTTCAAGTTTTCCTTATTTTTGAACTCGATTTTGAGTTCTGGTCATAAACTCTAAGAATCCTTTTATTGTTGTGTTTGTTATGTCCACACGTGAGTTTAAAGTCTCACATCAAAAGATTATACACATTGAACCCTAAACTTAATAGGTTAGTCTTTTGGGTCAAATGTGGGTTGTAATGTGTATGTGGGTTTTCTTTGGGTGTTCCTCCTGGTAAGTCCCAGATCTCCCTAACAGTGATATCAGAGACTTGGTTCAGTTGACTCTCCTGGTTGAGTGGGTCGGGTACTCCTATGGCTGGTAAGACCGGGATCATGAGTTGGTCCTTCTCATGATGAGACTCGACTCAATGTGGAGGTAATGTGGAGGGGGTGATTGTTATGTCCATATGTGAGTTCAATATTCCACATCGAAAGATTATAAGGTATAAGGAGAGTTTATATACACATTGGATCCTAGACCCAATAAGCTTGTTCTCAATAGGCTAGGTTTTTAGGTCAAATGTGGGTTCTAATGTGTATGTAAGCTTTCTTGAGTGCTCCTCCTAAGTAAGGCCAGATCTTCCTGACAATGTTGTCTAGTGTTCTTGAGCATAGTTATGCAGCTAGAATTGCTTGAAAAATGCCTATTTGTGGTTGTGATTGGCAAATCTGATAGCAGCAGAATGAAAAAAGATGGTACCATCAAAGCCAGGATGTGTTTTGTTCTGTCTTAATGATGTTAGTATGTAAATATCATTCATTAATATATAATCAAACTAATGGTAGTGTGTAAAAAGTAATTGTGAATTATTCAAAAAAAATTGTAAAAATGGTTTATTGAAAAAGGCAGGGCCGAACTTCCAATTTTATTTTTCTCTCACAAAATATGTCATTTTGTCCATGAATGCTCTTGATATTATTTTTTAACTTGAGTTTGTCGGTTTTCCTTTTCATTGACTGAGTCTACAGTCTAATAACATGTCGGCAAAAAGAGGGAGTCGGTCTAGCTTGACGGTACAAGGAGGAAAATAGACGAGTTTAAGTTGGAAAGCAATTAATTTCTTTTTAAATTTCACATACATTTTCGTTGTTCTTAAAAAAAAATACATATTTTGCAAAAAAAAGAAGTAAATTTACCAATTAATACATTTTTGCACTCTTGCAATAATTAAAATACACAATCACGATTTTTCAAAATTTGAATAGTTCAGTGTAATTTACCTTAAAATCTATGGATACATGTTAACTAAGTGTTCACGGCCCTTCGAAATGTATTTTATCTCGATCTGTTTTTGCTGCTCAAATTTTATAATAAATTTAAAAATATTTCTTAAAAATAACTTATATATTACCATATTCGAATATCAATAAATTGAACCATATAAAATTATTTTTTATATTTTTATATTAAACTTAAAAATAGAAACTCAATAATACATAGCTTAATAGCTATAAGAAAAACTTGGCTCCAAGTCAGCTTCTTTTGGCGCTCTCTTCACCTTCTTTTACGTCTCTCTTCCCATTTGGTCTTTTTTTTCCATTTTGTTTCAAAACACATTTTTTCAAATCCCAACGACGAAAAAAGAACCACAGCACCAAAATCCACAATTTTCTCTTCTGCGTTTCCTGGGAAACAAACACCGTCTTCGGTAAGAAAATGTACACGACTTTTCAATTTTCTCTGATTTCAGCTTTCGTTCGATGCATTTGATCTGTCGTTACGATGATGGAGAAATCGCCTTTGCCATATTGCATCTCGACTCGATGTCGATCTCGATTGAAATAGTTTTGCCCCCAAATTTGCATCGTTCTAGGTGTGAATGAAATGAATAGGTTTCGTAATACTGGTTTAGGAATGTGGATGATTTAGCGTTCGGCAAATTTATTTGGATTTTAGGTATCTTCTGAGGATCGAATCTGGAGTTTTGTTGCTATATGTGATGTTATTGTTGCTATGATCGTCAATTTTTGAGTTGATAGCTTTGAAATTGTGCATAGAACTCTAATTTGTTGATTCCCTGACTATCTCTTGTTTACATTGATTTGTGGATGTTCAAGTCAGTTCTATAATTTATTATCTGTAATGTGTGATATGTGATATGTAAAATGTAAGGACGATGCTTTTGGTTTGAGGCTCATCCTTGTGTTTTTGGTTCTCTGTCGTGAAATTGCCCCTACGTGCCATAGGAATGTATGTGGTATTTTTGTCGATTCAATCATGTTTTGTTTCTGTTAAGTGTGCAATATATCGAAACTTGAAAACCTATAGCCTATTTTTGTTGTTGTGGTTTTGTGACTGCATTGTGTTTTTGCTTCTATGTCATGAAATTGCCCCTGCCATAGGAATGTTCATGGTTTTTGTTGATTTGATCTTCTTTAGTTGTTTCTGTTAAGCGTGCAATATATCAAGACTTGAAAACCTATAGCCTGATTTTTATTGTTGTTGTGGTTTTGTGATTGCATTGTGATTGGTCATAGCCACATCTGTAGTCCTGGCTTCTTCCATCATGGTTCTTGGCCGGCTCAGGCCGAAGAAGAAAAAGAAAGGCCAGTCACTCTTAGTCGATTTTCACATAGATGTCAAGCAGATAAATCCTTGGGTTCCAACCATGTCTCAGAAAGTCGTGGAAGCCGTGTGGTTGCAATGGGAAAATGGTGATAAGAATTCCGGTTTCTTCACTGTCGGAGTCATGGAAGGGAAGATTGAGTTCAATGAGTCGTTCACGGTCCCAGTTACTTTAGTTAACGAACAGTCTGGAAAAAGTTCGAGTGCAAGCCCCGAGAGCTTCCGGAAGAACCACCTGGAGTTTCATTTATACGACTCTCGCAAGGACAAGCCAACGAAAGGTCACCTCTTGGCATCTGCCATAATAAACCTCGCTGATTATGGCAGTATTGAGGAACCAGTGGATGTGAGCGCTCCGCTCACTTTAAAGAAGAGCTCGAAGAGCTTGGTGCCACCGATTCTCTACATCATGATGGAGCGGTTTGTTAAGGGAAGCTGCAACTCGTCTCCGAAAGGAGGGAGGGGAAAAGCCGCATCAATGGACATGGATTCAGATCTCGTCAGTGATGAGGAAGATGGTGATGCTACTGATGATGACACCATTCATGCACAGTCATCGAAGCCCGCTTCTTATTTCAGTTTCGAGACTGCTAAGAATATGTTACATGTAAGTGTTAGCTGATCTCTTCTTCTGATTTGAGCATTTTCAAGTTTCCATGTCCTTAATGAGCATTTCCTCATCATATTCATTTTCCAAATCTATAATTTAATATTCATACTTGTGTAGAACCCTTTTTTGTTTTTTTTTTCAATTCAACTTTAAATTCAAAACCCAAATGTCTAACTAGAAATAGAGTTGCTATTCCAACGCTAACTCCCTAGTTTGACTTGCTTATATATGGAAGGGAAAATGACAAAAACTTGTTGTATACTATCACTCTTTTGTAAGAGGGTGTTGTGTACTTTGTTAGTGGCAGAAAGGGGTCTAACTTGATTTTTTTTGTGCAAAATGTGTGTATTTATACAAAAATGACGAAATTGCCCTTAACATTAAGAATTATTATTTTTAAATTAATTATTTTATAAAAAAATTCTGAAAATATCTTTTAACTAAAATTTGTATAATTTAGTTTTTTTAGTAAAATTATTTATAAAAATTTTAAGTCTCAATTTCATGGGCAATTTTGTCATTTTTGTACAGTACACACATTTTGCACAAAAAATCAAAGTTGACAACAACCTTTTGCTATTAACCCTATATGGAATGCATGCTAGTTTTTCAGTAATGGATCTCTATGCTCTTATGTATATAAATGTTGTTTTAGCATATCTATTCGATACTATCTGAAACGAAGATGTATCCAATATCAATACTGCAGAGAGAAGTTTTGAACACCCATGTGCAGATTCATGCTGGCATTAACCTGATACAATATTATGGCTTCTTTCATTCTATCCTACTTGAATCCGTTTTCCAATGAATTGCAGAAAAGAAAAGGCTCGAGGACTAAAGAGGGAATAAATGTAGAGCCGCCTGTACACACAAAAGCAGCGATTTCCAACTCAGATGAAAATACAGCAGCCGAGCCATTAAAACATCAAAAAAGTAGTGAAATGCAGAACAGGACAGAGTTAGAGAAGGACAGCAAAAAGGCTGTAAATATGGAGCCTTCTGTATCCTCAGGAGCGCCATTTCCTGATTCAGAACAAAATCCGGTAGCCGAACCATCCAAATCACCAAATACAAAAGCAGAAATTGATAACTCTGACAAAAGTTCATCAACTGAATCATTTGAGTTTCAAATCCCTAGTAAAGAGCAGGCCATAACAGAATCGGCAAGGGGTGACGCAAATAGACCAAATGCAGAACCAGCTCCAACCCCAGAAAAGAAAACTGTATCTGAATCAGGCGAGAAGGGCATGAATTCTAATATTTCAAGCCCCTCAGTCAGAAGAGTTGTGTTGGAGCCCAAAACTGATATTCCAGACGATACTAGCAGTGGTTCTTTGAGTCCTATAGTTATTGAAGTTGACGGAATGAAAGATGAATTCGCCGACAGCAAAGTTGAGCTGGAGTCTAAAATTGAAATGCTTGAGGAGGAGCTCAGAGAAGCTGCTGCCATGGAGGTTGCCTTGTATTCAGTCGTGGCAGAGCATGGGAATTCTGTCAGTAAGGTACATGCTCCAGCACGTCGACTTTCTAGATTCTATTTTCATGCTTGCAAAGGAAGGTCCCGAACTGAGAGGGCAAGTGCATCTAGAACTTCTATTTCAGGACTAATATTGGCGTCTAAAGCATGTGGAAATGATGTCCCGAGGTGTGTACTGAACCCATTTCTTCTGTTTAAGCCAATTCAGTTTAGAATTTATTCATCAACTTTGCTATCTTAGAATAGTAAATATGCAAATTGCTCAAACTTTGAGTCCCATAATGGGAAACGGCATCAAAGTTGTCTATCTAAACCTCCATGTACATTATTGGAAAAATGGCAAAAATTGTTGTATACCATTACACTTTTGCAAGAGGGTGTTGTGTACTTTGTTAATGGAAAAAAATGTGCTATGAACTTTGATTTTTTTGCGTGAAGTGTGTGTAAATGACGAAATAGCACTTAACATTAAGAATTATTTTTAAAAAGTATTTTCTGAAAATATCTTTTAACTAAAACTTGTATAATCAAATTTTGTAATTTAATGCTTTAGTAAAATTATTTTTAAGTATTATTTTATAAAATCTTAATTCTTAATTTCATGGGTAATTTCGTCATTTTTGTACAAGTACATACATTTTGCACAAAAAATCAAAGTTCAGAGCGCCTTTTTGCAATTAACAAAGTACACATCACTCTCTTGCAAAAATATGATAGTATACATCAAGTTTTTGCCATTTTCCCTACATTATTTAGGAAAATAAATCCCCTTGGCTAGATGGTTTAGTTTGTTGCTTTTTAGAATTTTCGAAAGCTTCTAAAGCGCCTCAATATTTCTGTTGACAATTTTAATCGTATGATCTCCTCTCTTGATAGGTTAACTTTCTGGTTGTCAAATGCAATTGTGTTGAGGGCCACTATCAGCCAAGTTTCTGCTGAATCAGATATTGATAATGCTAATTTTTCATCAAAACACCATAATTCTTCTTCTCACAAAGAAAAAGACGATGCAAAGGAAGTTTTTGAAGACTGGGGGAGTATACAAACATTTATATCTGAATTGGAAAAGGTTGAAGCATGGATCTTCTCCCGCATTGTTGAGTCTGTGTGGTGGCAGGTTAGATTTTCTATCGCATTCTCCATTCTCCTTGCTGCTCAGTTTCTTCTCATAGACAAAGTTACAGTGTGAAACAGAATGCCCTTATTCTTGACTGCTCATATAGTTTCTTCTTTTGTCCTCTGCAGGCTCTAACTCCACATATGCAACCTGCAGCTGCTAAGAACTCAAAGAAAGCTTATGGAAAAAAGTACGCTTTTGGTGACCCAGAGCAGGTCAACTTCTCTATAGATCTCTGGAAAGGTGCCTTCAAAGATGCACGCGAAAGGCTTTGTCCTCTTCGAGCTGGTGGGCTTGAATGTGGCTGCTTGACTGTACTGGCTAGACTGGTATGTACATGCGATTTCTGTTTTGTGGGAAAATTGCAAAAATGTGCCGTGTTATATGACACTTTTGCAAGATGGTGATGTGCTGGTTGTATTTTTTTTACAAAATGTGTAATTTTATAAAAAATGACAAAATTACCCCTAAAGTTAAGAATTAAGACTTGTAACATAATTTTACTAACAAATTAAATTACAAGTTTTAGTTAAAAATGCGAACAACACAACACCTTTTTGCAATTAACAAACAACACAACACCCTATTGCAAAAGTGTCATATTATAGGGCGCACCTTTTTGCAATTTTCCCTTACTGCATATGATTGAATGTTTCTGCATGACAAATTTCTATTCAGTTGATGGAAGTAAAACTTCTAGATGTTTCTCTGTATCCTAATTAGATTTTGAACATGTTAGGAGTAGTGATGAAACTGATTACAGACAAAAACCAATTGGATGGGAATATCTGTCTGTTGTCTTTAGCGACCGTGCACAAGTGTTGCTCATGATTTGCTTATTATAACAATAGCCACTTCTGATGATTCAAAAGTTCTTACTGGTGTTGCTTGTTGCGCATATACTTCTTTTTTCATTCGACGAAAAGTGATTATTATAATTTTGATGTCATTTAGCAAATACGGGCATGGTCATGGATATCAGTGCAGTTAGTTTGTATGCTCCTCTAAATTTACAGCCGAGTCTTACGAATATTCATTCTGTAATGTGGCGAATGTTCTTGTTTTGACTTTTGAATAGAAGATTATGTTTTCTTGCTGCATGAACGCATAGCTTATCTTATATTGCCATGTGCTATACTTTTTTCTTGTGTTACACACTTCTATGACTCAATGAACTTAATATACGTCTAGGTAATGGAGCAGCTGGTGAATAGACTAGATGTAGCTATGTTCAACGCTATACTTCGTGATTCAGACGAAGACATGCCAACAGATCCTATGTCAGACCCCATAACCGATTCCAATGTCCTTCCCGTTCCAGCTGGAAAAACAAGCTTTGGGGCCGGTGCGCAGCTCAAAAGCTGTGTGAGTAATTTTTGTTTGCGACGCTACTTCAATGATGCGTTATATTTATCCACCGTAATGATCTGCATTCATGCTTTCTCACCAAGATGATATTATTATAGGATAACTGTGAATCCTTACTGTTACCCCAGTAAAAGAAACTGAAATTGGGATTGTTGATATTATTGAATTTGCTTTTTCTTCAAGAATGTGCATTCTCTAGTTTTGAAGATGTTGCTCTTTTTTCCAGATAGGTGAATGGTCTAGATGGCTTACGGATCTCTTTGGCATCGACGATGATCATTCTCAATCCGCCCTTGAGAGGAAACAAGAATCCGTAGCACACTTCAAGCCTTTCTATCTCCTTAATTCACTGTGTGATCTGCTGATGCTTCCCTTCAACATGATTTCTGATGCACCCACGAGACAAGAGGTGACTATTTCTATTTGAGTATCAGTTTCTTTTCATTGGACTTAATATTATTCATATATATAAGGGATAATTGCAAAAACATGCGACATATGTTTATTACATATCCAATTTTTTTGAACTGCATCTAAACTTGCGGAAAAATGGGTCAAGTGGCCTCCCTATTTTCCAAATGGCGTATATGTTTGAAGGGTATTTTTTCTTTTGAATTCATTTTTTTAATGATGTCATTAATGGTGCAAAAGAGACAAATCCACAGTAAGTTATTGCAATAAGCTTATTGCAAAAGCAGCGTTCTAAAAATCTCCGGCTGGATCAATTAATCCCCAGTTAGTATGATTAATTCTCGATTAGTCTCTACCCGCCCGACTAGTGCCTAGCGTTATTTAGAACACTGCAAAAGTATGATACTACACAGCCCGTTTTTGCAATCATTCCATACATATAACTTGTTACCTTACTTTTTTCCCCGCGTGTTTCAAGGTATGCCCCAACTTCAGCACAGCATTGGTCAGGACAGTTTTCACCAATTTTGTTCCAGACGAGTTTTGCTCAGACCCGGTTCCAGAGTCCGTCTTCAAGGCCCTGGACGATGAGGTTGCTTCATTTCCCTACAAAATCACTATATTCATCCACAAATCTCATGAAACAAACCCTTATTCGATCTGTTATTGCTCTTATCGGTACAGGAACTTCCCGAGGCAGACTATATCACATCTGTCCCGTGCAATGCAGCTCACATAGTCTATTCCCCGCCACGAGCAACTTCGCTCGCGAGCATCATTGAGGTTGGGAATGACTCTCCCTCGGCCAGAAGAGGGAAGATCCTCAAGAAATCATACACGAGTGATGACGAGCTCGATGAATTGGATTCTCCCCTACAATCCATTTCCATTGACAATATCCTGGCAAACCCTAGCTCGGCAACGCTCGACATGCCCAAGAAAAAGGGCCCAAAGGCCGTGAGGTACCAGCTCCTTCGGGAGGTATGGAAAGACGAAAACTAGCCACGGCCAATATGTTTTGTATTATATCATTTCCCTCTCAGGTACATATCTTCTGTACTTATCGTCTTCGTGATAATTAAGTTTCTTCCTCGTTCACATATTCTTATTATCGAGCTTAGAACATAGGGAAATTTTTGGTGTATGCACATTCGAGTTGAGATTTATTCCAAGATTCGAACTCTTGAATGTATAAATTAATTTTGCTGTAATTGATGATAGCATACACACATTATTGTTTTTAAATTTCATACTTCAGATTTTGTACAATTTTAACAGAGTGTATATATGCATTATTGTTTTTTACCTGAAAATTATCATAGGCATGTCTTCTATACAAGAAAATTGCATCAGATTTTGTAAAAAAAATTGAGTGTTTGTATATATTATTGTTTTACCTGAAAACTATCATAGGCATGTCTGCTGTTATACAAGAAAATTGCATACCTCAGATTCTGTACAATTTTTACATTGAATGTTCACTAGTTATATTCATAGGTATGTCTTCTGTTGTAAATGTGTTTTTTTCAATTCTTTCCAAGGAATGCCATGGATGTAGCAAAATGGAGCTTCCA
This sequence comes from Geranium brycei, assembly GCA_036897365.1. NCBI lineage: Eukaryota > Viridiplantae > Streptophyta > Magnoliopsida > Geraniales > Geraniaceae > Geranium > Geranium brycei. Next base: position 69,849 of record JAYMTP010000003.1, read on the forward strand.
TTTTGATGATATGCACAACTAAAAGTTCATGTTTTTTTCAGTAAAATAACAAAATTAATCAAAATAGATATGATTCAGCAAAAAAAAGATGATTTATAAAAAGAGCATATGAGATCTCGGAGAGGGAGCAACAATCATTCAGCCCAAACGACGATGTAAAGTCATAACAAAGGCGGAATGAGAGATACATAGAGTGGAAGCAAGGAGCTATGAGACTCAACCTAAATCAAGACCTAATAAAATGTTTTCGGTAATCAACCTCATTTCAAATCACGACTTGGTGAACTTTTCCGAGAATCATCCTAATCAAGATCGAGTAGGATGATGAACACTTCTGGGAACTATTCTAATTAAGTGAGGATGAAACAGTTTTAAGAGTTAATATAAATAAGTTGGGTGAAACATTCTCGATGGGCATACCAGATCTTCTATCCGATTGTTAAAAAAACGAGAAATGAAAAAAAAAACATGCTGTAGAAGAGAAATCAAGTACAAACCGGGTGAAGTGTCCGAACCGGTGAAATGTTTGTGCAAAGTGGTGAAATTCTTGAGACCAGGTAATGCTTGTGCAAGATGATGAAATGTTTGAGACCCGAAAAAACACGGATATACACCAATCCAACGCCTGAGATTGATTCGGAGTGCATCCCGCGGCTAGAATGCTGCTCACTTTACACATTTTTGTCATTTTTCCTAGAAAAAATATTTTGAAGATACAAATCCTACATTATATGCAAAATTAAAATGTATTTCTTCCCAATAGTAAATACATTGTTGAACCAAGAAATGGCATAGAAAAAGAGTAATTTCCAATGAAACGACGTCGCTTTTGGAGAAAATTGGGTTCTAAAATTGGAGAGGACCCGCGCGAACGCAGGTCCTCGCTGGCACAAATTACGACGTAGGCACTGCCTCATGGGCAGGCCTTAGGCGAACGCACCTCCTCAAAGGTGCAATGGAAGCCGCAAGCCTAGGCCATGGGCCTTCCTGATCACCCATTCGACCCCGTCCAGGTATGTAAATTTTCGAAGCCCAACCTACCCTCTTATTTATATGCGCTTCTCTGTCTCTTTCCTCGATCCCTTACCGATGTGGGACTCTATGTCACACGCTGCTATGGTTGATCAAATTGTTCTCTGCTTTTTCACTTCAGTACAAAGAAACACACAACAAGACCTTTTTTTTTTTATTTGTACCAGAAACAATTCGATTTCTTCTCTCTCGAGAATTTTCGATGCTCTTCCTGCAGAGGACTTTTATTTATTTTGGGTATGAAATTATAAAAAAAATTATGAATTAATCTGATTGATTATTGGGAATTTTGTGTTGTGGCTGTGTAGGATAGTTGTGAATTCAGAAGGATTGTGCTATATTTACCAGAGGGCTCAAAGAATAATAAGTGTTTAGATTTTAGTATCTAATGCCTAATGTAATTGTGTCGCCCATATAATGATGTTCCATTTTCTTGTCTCCTGGTTCCGTTTCAAACCCAAAAATAAATAAATTTTGGGAAATTCTTATTCTCCAAAAATCATACTGAAATTAGGGAAAAGGATAAAAATGTTGTGTATTTGATGATGACAAAAATAAAGAAATTGACTTTCAAATTTAAAGATACATTACAAATTATCCCTAAGTAAATAATCAAAATTTTAGTTGCGTTCTCTTTACAATACTAAGAAAGGGCAGCCTCATCATTTTCTAGTTAGAAAATGAACCGGACCATTTAGAAAGCTTTTACTGAGGAATGGTCAGGGTCTGCGCGAACGCAAAACCCCGCTGTCACAAATTATGACGTAGACTCTGCCTCTTGGGCAGATCTTAGGCGAGCACCCCTCCAGAGTGCAATGGAGGTCACTAGCCTAGGCCATGGACCTTATTGATCGCCCATTTGACCCCGTCCAGGTAAGTATGTTGCAATGTGTTTTTCCACTCTTATTTATACTACATCTCCAACCCACTTTCTCTTCTCCTTTCCGATGTGGGACTCTTGCAACCACACATCCCATCTCCTGCTACTATTGTGGGCCTTGCCTCATAATAAAACCACCCAACAACTCTGCCTATGTCAACTTTATTTTTTTATTTTTGAAGGATATTTAATCGCTATAAACTTGATTTCCTTAACGATAATATAATTTTTTTTTTCCTTGAAAATTAAAAAAGGACAAAAAGTTCTCTCCTTGTTCTGCTAATTTTCAAGAACAGATACATGTTTCTTCCTCTAAAGAGCTTGATTATTATTTGATTTAACATTATACATGAGCTTGAAAGATACAACTAAAATTTAGAATTCTAAAAGATGTTGTCTCCAATATTAACAAACTCATATTCTATTTGGAACTTCAAGGGTAAAAATTTAAATGAAGTTAAGAAAATAACATGAGCTGCTCAAACAAGAACAACAAGCCTGGGTTTAAATACAATAAGTATGCAAAAACCATATTTTACACCAGCAAATAAAACATGTAATTTATGAAAAGTAACAGCAAAATGAACTTGTTAAGCTTTTTTTGTTGTTGAGAGAAACCATTTTCTAAGCCAAATTAGAGGCGAGGACCAAAGACATACCCCATCCCATAGTCCCAATTTAAACCCGACAGTGCAATTATTGCTGAGAAATGAGCTACCTCATTTGTCGAACGCTTAACAAAAGACAGCTACACGTTACTAAAGTTGCACAGTATAGACCTACAATGAAGAATAATAAAACCTACGATAAAAACATCTCGAATGTCTTGGTGAACAGCCTGAACCACAGGCATCTGATTCTAACATCACTTGATCTCGGTTCTCTCCCACAATCCAACCCAGAGCTTCCCTAAAACACAAATCTGATTCACTTCAGTTTGCTTGAAGATTTATACACACTTGGTTACTTGAGGGGGCTTAACTCCCTCCATTCTCCGAAAAGCTTGCTTGGAAGGAAGAATGGGAACAAGGGAATGAGCTACCGGCAGGTTGAGCTTCCCTCAAGGCATCACCCAATTCAACATCATCGTGCTCCTAACATAAAGGGCAAGACATATTTAGCATCACTGCACGGCGTGCTAAGGATTGCCTTGTCGGTAACCACACCGAATGAGGAATATCGAGTGACCAGACCATAAAATTATTATAACCGCAATCAGATTCATTTCACATGAATTCAACCAATTTTTTCTATAAATCACCAACATCAATTTTTCAGATTTATTTATAAACCGTGCATTAACATGAGAAAAGGACTTGGTCTTCCTTGTAGTATTACCAAACACCTCAATTACAGAGAGGTACTACAAACCTACAAGCCACCGTTTTGGATCAGCAAATATGCAGTTCAATAAAAATAAGTGAATACAAAACATGATCACATAAAACCACAAATCATCAATTTGCAAACCATAATCTTGGAATTTAGTTGAAACAAACAAGTTGGGGATAACAGAAACAGAGTCAAAAACAATGTCTGAACATGTTCTCATTCTAATAACTAAACAAACACAACTTCTCTTCAAAAATAAAGGAAACAGAGATAAATTCCTTGAACTAGTTGTGCTCTATCTCATGTTCAAGAGGAAGCTCCACTTCTGAGAGCTCCAGACTTCTTCGACTTGCCGGTAGTCAACTGGGTCTCAGGCTGAAGAACAAATAGGAAGACGTTAGAATTGCAGAATAACAGAGAAACCATTTAAACTATACAAGTGTTCTAAAAATTATCTACTAGTTTGATTAGTCGATTAATAAATTTAATCTGTGATTAGTCCCCAATTAATTCCCACATGCCCTTTCCACTAGGCTAGCACATAGCAATTTAGACAACTGTATATCGAAAACATTTAAATGATATAACAGCTGTGTTCCAAAAATTATCTACAAGACTGATCAATCAGATTAATTTATGATTAGTGCCTCACTAATTCCGTCTTGACTAGCAGATAGCATTTTGAGACGGTTGTATATTGAAAACATTTAAATGGTATAGATGCAAAATAGCATGATTAGTCCCTAAAATAGTTCAATCAATCAGATTAATTTATTATTAGTCCCCAAAGGCCTTATTCACCTAACTAGTGCATAGCATTTTTTTAGAAAGTTGTATAAACATAAAAGAGTGAAATTGGATGTTTATAATACCTCCTTCTTGACTGGTTCTTCCTTCTCAGACAGTACCAACTCAATGTGGCATGGAGATGACATGTAGGCTGTGGCAAAACAGTAAATAGATTAGGTGGAAGCAACAAGAGCATGAATTAGTTACAATACAAGATATTGCAAATTCAGAGCTTACGGTTGATTCTTCCGTGAGCACGGTAGGTACGGCGTCTTTGCTTCTGTGCCTGGTTGACTTGAATGTGAGAAATGTAGAGTGAATCCACATCCAACCCTTTCACCTGGAAAAAAACAAGAGTTCACGATGAGCCAACAATTCATATCGACGATAAATATAAAGGAAATGAGTGAGAAATCTAGTTAGGAACATACTTCAGCATTGCTCTCGGCATTCTTTAGTAGATCGAGAATGAACTTGGCAGACTTAACAGGCCAGCGACCTTGTCCATTTGAGTGCCTGTTCTTGGCCTGAGCTGTACGCCCAACACCACGGCAAAAGCGTCTGAACGGGATGGCCTGTTTATGGACCAGCACGTCTTCTAGATACCTCTTTGCCTTGGTCAGAGGCATCTTCCTGATAGAAAACGCAGTCTCCCTCGTGTTCTGTTGAAGACATACATAAACAATACCATAAGTAGACTTCAAAAATAAACATTTAAGGCAAGACAAACGGAAAACACTAAATTTGTTCAATTTGTTAACGGTAAATATATAATGAGCATTGGAAAAAAGAACAGACAGGAAAAAAGAGTAGAATATTATTTCATATGAACTGGTGAAGCAACCAATATTATTTTTGCAGATACACAAACTGACGACCATTTGTTGAAATTTCAATATAACAAGAGATATGCAGCTAAATATTGCACAATTAGAGACCTTTTCATGTTAACTACTTCAAGCTCACAATATTTTAAATGACCAACAAATTAACTTCTAAAATATTACAACAAAGCTCCATTTTAACCGAATGAACAAAAATCAAATCATAACCAGTAATTAACTTCACACAATACCAAAGGGTGATACATACGTAAAATCAATCATCAGAGCCAACGTGTATCGCATCCATTAATCAATCATTTGCGACAATTCCATAAGAACCACAATAAATTGAAATGTGATACCATTTACTAAACCTTCAGTCAAATACAACTAACAATGCAATAACCCCCAATTTTTTAATCAGATTGTGTTTTACAATCCACTAGACAAATAAATTATGCTCTTAAAATTCAAATCTACAGCTTTTGAAACCAATCTAGCTCTGAAAAAAAATCACAAAACCTACATATGATAAATCTGAGAAATTAAATGTAATAAAATACCTTGAAATGAACCCTGAGGTCAGATCCTCTGGCCTTGCATGCTGCAATGAAATCAACCACAACACAACACAAATCAAAACCAAATCAGTAAACAACAGAACAAACTTTTGAAATTTCATAACTAGAAACAGAAAATCTACAAATCATCGCAGACAAATCAATAAAAAATCAACGAACACAAAGATTGAAACAGTAATGAATAATTGGTGCTTACACTTGGTGGGATTGTCGGGTTCTCTGGAGTACTTGACCTGAAAAAAACAAATCGAACACAGTGAGAATATTTAGAAAAGCGAAGATTCACAAAAAAAAAATGAGGAACACATAACTATGGATTAATTGAGAAGAAAAATTAAGCAGTACCATAGCTGCGACTCTGAGTGAAGAAGACGAGCTTCGTGTCCAGTAGAAGAGGCAGCGAAGAAATGGTGAGGTTCTGTTTTATATATGTCGCTAAGAAAAATGAAACCCTAGCACCGAAAATCATAGTTGGGCCTATAGGTTTTGGGCTTTTGCGGGTCTGACAAGAGGGCCCATTTAGCACCCCTTCAAGTGGGCCGGGCAAATCTTCTTTCGGTTTGATTCGGTTCGGTTTTTTTGTAAACCAAATTTTATGAAATTGTAATATTTTAAACCGTTTTGACTTACTAATTGACTTGCCGATTTTTGTTTGGATTTTCTTATGAACCAATTTTCATGAAATTTTTATATTTTTTTCCAGTCTTGACTTACTTTTTGTTGGCTTAATATATTTAGTCACAACTAATAAAAATTGATGACTTCAAATGAGGCACATGTTCAAATCGATCAATTTTTTATTCTTTTTTATCGGTTCTTATTTTATAAATTGAACAATAGAGTCGCAATTTGGTTTTAAATCGAACCAATTTGGATAGGGTCAATTTAGTTATTTTTGGGCATCCCTATGATAGGGAAGGGATGACAAAAAAAACATGACGGATATCTTATGTACTCGCCCCAATAATAATGTGTGAAACCTGAAAAAAAATCAAGTGCGGATCAAATGTGTGTTTATGGCTGGGTTTTTTGGGCAAGTGCGGGTCGGGTGCAGTGGACTTATACCCGATCCGAAGCCGACCCGCACCAAAAAAATTGAAATATTATAATTAATTTTCATTTCTTAATATTTGTATATAGTAATTTGAATATTATAATAATTGACTTCTGATCGAGTTTCGGGTTTTGGAAAATTATTATATTCTGCGGGTTTTGAACTGGTCGTGTACTCAAAAATATTTCACGGATTTCAAACTGACGGACACCCGTTCAATGTAAGCGGGTACAGGTGCATGTTTGGCCAAATCCGGCTCGTTGTAATTCATATAATAAGGTGATAGAATATACCATGTTCAAGATGATAGGTTATTGAGTTTAGTAATTAATGTTCTTAAGTCTGTTGAGCTTTGGAGATATCAAGTTCTTATTAGATTTGATGGTTTTTGCTTCTCTTTACGATCACGATAAGCAAAATCGGGTAGATTTTATGATCATTAACAATCTCCTATTTTGTTAAATAGAAGACACCAAATTCTTGTCCGAAACAAGTATGTAAGGAAATGATTTAGTCCTTTATTCTAAGTGACAACGCAGACCAATGATTCTTACCAGTTCACTGTTAACTGTGAATTTTAAGAATCAAAACCGAACCAGAATTAAATATTACTTTTTAGGGTTGTAAACGAGCCGCTCAAGCTCGATTTGTTAAATATTTTGATTCAAACTCGTTATAATCGACCGTGAGCCAAATTTGAGCACAAAGTTGTGCTCGTTTTATGTGCACGAGCCGAGCTCGAACTTGACATTTTAAGGCTCAATAAGCTCACGAATCGGCTCATTTAATATTTAATTGACCATATATATTAATATATATGTCAATCTCATAAGTTTACTGACGATAATTGATTGTTCCTGATTCTACATTCCTTTTACAATACTCAAACCTAAAACGTGGCAATTCTAATTTACTTGGTTGACGAGATATATATATATATATATAAAAGGATGTCTTCCACTACAAAATAGTGGCTTTTTACAAACCATACAAACCAATCATCAACCAATCACAAGCGTTGTTTTATAGAAATCTGCTCGCACGCTTTTCTAGCGTGTCCATAAAAACTAGTATGCAGTGACTTTTGGAGTCGCAAAAAGTTCCACCCTCAGCGCAAAAAAGTTCTACATGCACCCAAAAGTTCCACCTCCAGTGCAAGCAGTTCCACCTCCAGCGCAAACAGTTCCACACAGCCAAAAACTCATGTGGAACTTTTTGCACTGAGGGCGGAACTTTTTGGGACTCCAAAAGTCACTGTGTCTCAGCTTTCATGCACGCGCATGGACACGTGTCATGCGATGGGAAAGCGTGCGCGCAGATTTCTATAAAGCAATATTTATGATTGATTAATTATTGGTTTGTAACGCTTTTATGGACACTGCATACTAGTTTTTATGGACACGCTAGAAAAGCGTGCGC
>JAYMTP010000004.1:0-75756 GCA_036897365.1 Geranium brycei
GGGTGCTGCTCAGACTTGGACACCAACCGGACTTTCCCTTTTGACACCTCCTCCTCCTCCACCACCGGCAACTACTCCTCCGTCTCCGCCTCCAAGGTGGTGGCGGTCCTGACCCTCCTCCCCCTCGGCGGGACCCTCCTGGTCCTCTCCGGCCTCACCCTGGCCGCCACCGTGGTGGGCCTGGCGGTTGCCTCCCCGCTCTTGGTCATCTTCAGCCCCGTGCTCGTCCCGGCGGCCCTGGCCGTAGTCCTGGCCGTGGGGGGCTTCATCGCGTCGGGGGCGTTTGGGGTGACGGCGGTGTCGGCCCTGACGTGGATGGCGCAGTACGTGAGGAGGGTGCTGTGGGAGGTGGGGCCCGAGGCGCGGGACGAGCTGGAGTACCTGAAGAGGCGCGGGCAGGAGACGGTGGACTACATCGGGCAGAGGACCAAGGACGCCGGGCAGGCCATCCGGGACAAGGCGCACGACCTCGAAAGGGACGATATAGGCGGAGCGAGGGGGCAGTACGAGGGGGCGAAGGGCGGACGGGAGACGGTGGCCAACAAGACCCATGAGACTACCAAGACGCATGAGGGAGGAAAGAACAAGTGAGCGTGAGCTTGTCTAGTGTGGTTTGTGTGCAAGTCTTCTTTAATTTGTAATAAAATGGTACTCATAGGAGGACTATATAGGAGGGAGTCCTGACCGCTTCTTCTTTGTCTAGTCGTGAGTTCCTTATTTCCGTGTTTTTCTATTAGCGTTTGTTGCGTCAATTTCCAAGAGTTGAGAGTTCATTTTCATATAATTAATAATGTGTATGTGTTTGCATTTATATGTCATGCTTGTGTGAGAAATAAACTACTTCCATACACAACACTACATATATTATCAATACATATGATATGTGATGTATTCTAACTTGTTATACAAACTTATGTTCCAATACAAATTTGGTTAATTTGGTTAATGTTCGAATGTCTAAATTTTTACCAGCCGATTTGTCTCAACGCATGTCCCTATTGGGTTGGTTACTCTACATGTAAGGTAAAACTCTACATGTCCCTATTGGGCTGGTTGGTAAATCGAATTGGGCTTCGTATTCCAATATAAATCTGGTCAAATCTGGGCAATGTTCGAATGTCTAAACTTTTATGTCCAAACTTTTACCAGCCGATTTGTCTCAAGTCCCTAAGGGTGGGGGAACCCTCTTGGTTACGTAAGGTAAATCGCATGACACTGATTTGTCTCAGCGCGACACGTTGCAGCAAAGTTTTACTACGGTCATTTTCGTAATTTTACCAGGTCCATCATGTTTTAGTTGACACTTACGTTTTTAAATTTTTGTGGTTTTATTAGGTTCATCATGTTTTACCAATTATATTCAAGTTATGCTGGTTTGGACAGTTTGCGTTTGCATCTGGTTTGTATTTGATTTGTCCTTCATAGGATAAAATATTCACTAAATATCGTTAGTCTATGGGGTTAGACAATGGTTTAGTCCATAATCGATAAATAATATTAACAACGATTCATAACAAACAAATATTAACAACAATTTATAACAATGTTATATTTTGTATACTAATACTATTTGAGAGTATAACAAGAGTTATAGATGTTAAAAAAAATTGATCTTGGTGGTGTGTTAAAACAATGTGATCTTGGTGGTGTGTGTATGACATGTTCATCCCCAGTTGTCATATTTGTCCTCTTTTGGCCTGCAAGCCAAATATTAAGACAAAGAACAGCGCACCACTAACTCATATCATACCAAAGGTTATAACTTGCACATTATAGAAATTTGAGTATACAAATATGAAATCACTCGACAAACCAACGTTCTGAACAATGTTTAAGAAATTCCGACAAATTATTTCGACTCTAGCGCCTAGTGTTTTATATACAACTGGCATCTATAGGTCACCATAAAATACTGCTAAATGTAGCATTTAATAAATATGAAATAATTTAGACAGAACAGAGTAATAATCTTTGGGTAAAAGCGGACAATATTTGAGTAGTTACATTATTACCACACCATAGCTCAAAATTTATCTCCGGCAATAGGGATAGGGATGGCACTGGGCGGAACAGGGAATCCCCATTTCTAATGGGGTGGGATCACCTTTTCCAACCCGAACTAATGTTAAAAAATATATTTTTAAAATAAAATTTATATTAATAATATTATTTTAATAAAAATATATTTAAAACATTGTTTTATTATTAATATCTATTTTATTCAAAAATGTTATCTTTTATTAAATATACGTTTAAAAATATACTTTTTATGATATTGGGGTGGGGCGGAGATAACTCTCCTGTCCTCTCTGTCCCGTCCGAATTTGGGGATTTCCCTCTTAATCGGGGTGAGACATCGAATCCTGTCAGAGACGAAAAATAATGTCATCCCTATCTAACAGATAAAGTCGCCGGGGACATATTGTCACTAACCTATCTCTCTACTAAATTCTTGGTTTGGGGCAGAGTTTCATATATATCGATAGCATCTCTTAGACTCTTGGTCTGGGATGGTCAAGTTTCAAGTCCTATGGCTATCGATAATATCTCTCTACTAAACGTTCGATTTAGGGTTAAGTTCAAGTCCCATTAACAATATCTCTCTATCGAATTCTTGGTTTAGGACAAATCGAGTCCTATAGGCAGTGTTTCTCTCAACCAAATTCCTGGTACGAGACAACTAAGTTGGAGTCTCAACAATGATATCTCTCTTTATCAAACTTCTGGTCTAGGATAGTCGGTCCAAGTTTTATCAACAATATTTCTCTATCAAACTCTTGATTTGGGTAATCAGTTTGAGACTGTGTCTCAGCGACAATATCTTACCACCAAACTCTTAGTTTAGGTCGGCCAAGTTCGAGTACCATCGACAAAATCACACTCTACCAAACTCTTGGTCTAGGGGCAAGTTCGAGTCTCATCGACAATATCCCTCTACCAAATTCCTGGTTTAGGGGGTCATGTCGAGTCTTATAAGTACTAAGTGTCTCTCTACTAAAATTATGGTTTGGGACAATCAGGTATGAGTCTCCATAAGGGATGTCTTATACCTATGTCAATATCTTGCATTCAAATAAAGAGAAGACAATTTGATACACTGAAAACTTTACATTTCTAATTTTAATATACTCAGTTATTAATTTATTTTTTCTGTGCACTCAAATTCCCCCTTTGCCTATTTAAGAGTCAAATCATGACTATATATCAGTGTTGTAAATGGCGGCTGTCATGGCCGCCATGGCCTCGAAAACCACGAGCGCAATGTCGTGACGTTTTGAGCCGTTTTTGAATTGATTTTGGTTGATTTTGGACCACTTTGGACCGGTTCCGTCCAAACTAATTATTTTTTCTAAAAAAGTTGAAAATATTATAACTTGTAGCATAATAAGTATTTTTATTATACATGTAAATGAATTTATATTGTAAAAAAATTAAAAATACAAAAATGAAAATCCACCATGGCCCTGAAGGTCCCTGACCGCCGTTATAGCGTCGTGCAACATCTACAACTTTGTTATAATATATGAAAAAAATGGGACATTGGGTGTGCGAAAAGGTAAAATAATACTTAGATATATTAAAGTTAAAAATATAAAGTTTTCGGTGTATCAAGCTGTCAATCCCCCCACGCCAAAGATGGTAAAAGAAAACCATCAAAAGGAAATTCCTCTGACATACCTTCATTGTTTCCAGTTTCATTGTGCAGTTGCTTGATTATTATTCTAGCTGGAAGGTTACAAACATGTCTCTTTCCTCAACACCTGCAATCTTAAAATTTGAATATCATAATGGTTTGTTTGAATACCATGATTTCATTTCACAAGTCAAATCCAGGTCACTTAATCTATTGTAAGTTAGATCAAGAATTTCAAAACAAATCCAAGAATCCAAACACAAACAAACATGATATAAAGTGAAGATGCCGTTTGATAGAAAGTGACCATTTGGCTTTGCAAAACAACAATTCATGCAATATGTGCAATATGATAATTTTTAGTCAAATAATCACTAAAATGATGATATCAGAGTACCTGGACTGGACCTTTATGCCTGTTTCTTGTGAGAACCAATGAACATGAACAAGCAACAAAGACATTGTTAGTCTCATTTCTCTTGTTAACCATTTTCCGGCCACGGAAATGGCTCCCTTGAACCACCAATTCCTGCTCCTCACCCTCTGCATCCTCCCTCTTTTGACTATCCCGGCGCTCTCTGCTGTAGCTAATGAATCATCTCTTATATACCCTCTCAACTGCTCCGATCATGTTCAAACATGTAGCTCTTACCTATACCACATCTCTAGAGGACTCCGAGTTCAACAAATCGCATCTTTCTATTCTGTGAGCATATCTGACGTCAAGCCTGTAGTTTACAGGTCAAAAAAAGACTATCTTGTATCTGTTCTGTGCACCTGCAAAGATGTTAATGGAACGCGCGGGTACTTTTATGACACCCTTTATAAAGTCCAATCCGGCGACACGTTTGTAGGTATCACTGGTAAAATCTACAATGGGCAAGCTTGGAGGGTTGGAGGAGAAGAGTTGATAATTGCAGGGGAAGCGATCACTATACACCTAGTTTGTGGGTGCTTGGAAGTGAATTCTCGGGAGGTAGTCACTTACACAGTTCAAAAAGATGATACCCTATCATATATTACAAATACTTTCTCCGCGAATTTGAGTGAAGTTGAGAGTCTAGATGTAAGATTGACCCAAAATCCAAGTTTTATAGATATTGGGTGGGTCTTATTTGTGCCGGTGGAGAACATAGAACTTCTAGCTCCCCAAAAAGGTTAGCCTTCTTGATTTACTTTGTTCAAGTTCAGTTTTCCACTTAAAATTAACAAATTTGTTCTTCCGTTCTCGTACCATTAGTATATCATGTTTATCCTTAGTTGCACGGCTTATCTAATACTTATGTGATATATTGTATGCTATGTGCTGAAGTTCATGTGAGTCGTGTTCTTCTGAAATATGAGCAAATTACCTTGTTTACTTCTTTATGTCAGGAAAAATACGCAAATGGGTGATAATTGTCTGCATAACCTCAGCTGTGATCTTATTTGGTTTGAGCACGTTGATCCTAGTCCTCCTCATAAGGAAAAAGAGACGCTGTAAAAAGAAAGATTCACAAACTGTCAGCAAAACTGGAAGTGTTGCTAATGTTTCCTCAATGCACCAATCTCAGAGAAGAGATATTGAAGGTTAGATACATTTCTAATCAATGTTAGATTCAAGGTAAATGGTCCAAAATAGTCCCTGAAATGCCCATTTTGTCCAATCATGACAAGTGCAGAATTTCTTAAAATGATAGTTTTGTGGTATCAGCATTACTTGCTTTAAGTTAATCGAAATGGATAAGAATTGGTCATATGAAAGAAATGTGGTACAGATGCGACAACCTTTGAGTCAGAGAGGCCAGTTATCTATAGCGTGGAGGAGGTTGACAAAGCCACAAACAACTTTGACGAAACCAGGAAAATTGGAGAGGGAGGATATGGAAGTGTGTACTATGGCATTTTAGGAGAGCAGGTAGGGCGATATCTTGATGAATTCTATCTGCATTGTTTTTGGTACTGAGTCAGGTTCCTGCGTGTGAATATCAGGAAGTCGCGATCAAGAAGATGAAAGATAGCATGGCAAAGGAGTTTCTAGCAGAGCTTAAGGTTTTATGCAGAATACACCACATTAATGTGGTAAGTTAGAACTATCTTGAGAATGAAACATACAATTTTGTAAACATAAGATAAATAACGATTTTAAGAAACTAACCTCGCTTCCTAGGTCGAGCTGCTGGGATATGCAAGTGGAGACGGCCACCTCTATCTAGTATACGAGTATGTTCAAAAGGGATCGCTCAATGACCATCTTCATGACCCATTACTGAAAGGTATAAATAGCATGAATCCTCATGTTTCTTCATCTTAGAAGGTTGCCACCATATTTTTAACTCTGATGAAAGTACCAACAAACAGAGTACACCCTAACTATGAACTTACCCCAACTACAACTATATATACAACCATATTGTACCATACCAGGAAAAAATGAGATGCTGTAAGAAAAAGTAGGTATAGTCAAGGTCAAAACCAATAATAATTTACATATAGATTTTAATCAGTCAGTTCTTATGAGGAGCTTACACTGTCAGGTCACCAGCCTCTTACATGGACCGCAAGAGCACGCATAGCACTTGATACTGCAAGGGGAATAGAATACATACATGATCACACAAAGGCGCGTTATGTGCACCGTGATATAAAATCGAGTAACATTCTACTCGATCAGGGACTCAGTGCAAAGGTATTATAACCATTTAATGTCGATAGACTATGTTTCAGTGGTTCCATTGATGTTCACTTCTATACGAGTCCACAAAATTCGTAAATATGCCAACATTTTGTTATCCTATTAGCTGTTAAAGCTGTCCCTATAGGTTGCAGATTTTGGATTGGCAAGACTGGTAGAAAGATCGATAGAAGAAGACGATTGCATAGCAACGCACTTGGTTGGAACGCCTGGTTACATCCCTCCCGAGTAAGTTCTATGCCCTTCATGACATTTACACCATAAATCACAAGGAAAAAAATATAAAACCAAAAGAAGCATTGTTGTGGTTTCCTTGCCATTAAGCTGAATTGAGGAATGTTTTTTTGTGCAAGGTCTGTTCGTGAGCTACAAATGTCATCGAAAACTGATGTTTATGCATTTGGGGTGGTTCTAGCAGAGCTAGTAACAGGCCAGAAAGCACTCACTCGTGACAACCAGAAACCACACAGGCTGAAGACACTGGCCTCCTTTGTAAGTCAAATATAAATAAACATTCCAAATGACTAATGAATCATTCACATCCAAAAAATTTATTTAAGAAATACCTCCATGTCATTAATGTAAGTAACCATTTGCTTTATTGCTCTCCTATCTCTTTTTTCCTTTTTTTTGTCCAAATATGCTCAGATGTACTCACTATTCGAAGACGACTCAGAGGTTGCTTTGGAAGCTCATATAGATTCTAACATGGAAGCAAACTACCCCATTGAGGAAGTTTACAAGGTCAGTGCAATATGCAGTAATATCAATATGCTTAAGAATCTTTGCATTTTTATTCACAGGCTAGCCAAATACTGTCACGCACAAAAGTTATGTATCCAGATAGTTATGCAAAGAACCCAGTTTTCCTGTATTAAGGCAGACTTCATATCAATGAAAATAAAACAGTGATTACAAGTGTGTTAGACCAACAGGCCTGTAATGCCCTCCAGGCAAAGCCGAAACTTACAGTATAAGAGAGAGACCAAGAAAGTACTATCTCTCGTTCAGGTTTGAAAAACACCATATCTCCTCCATAAGAATGTTTATGCATTCTAAAGTTAATGGCTCAAGGCAAAAACATACAGTAACAGTCCTTATGTGCACAAGGACTTTCGGATGCTACATTTGGATATGAAAAGTTGACTATAAGCGATACACCTATTAATTTAATTCACATGCATTCTTTGGGAGTGATTTTAATAGCATGGGAGCATGTAACATCTATTCCAACAAAACAAAACCTTCGTAAGTAATCGTGCATAAACATGTAATGTGAAAATTCATACAATATATTCATTCAAGTGCATGACGTAAATGACATGCATAGCTTGCCTTTGCAGATGGCAGAAACATCGTGGCAGTGTTTGAACGAGGATGCTGTTAATCGGCCAGAGATGCAAGAAATAGTCCAAACGCTCTCCAAAATCATGACGTCCTCAATAGAATGGGAAGCGTCACTTGGAGGTAACAGCCAGGTTTTTAGCGGGTTAATGATTGGAAGATGAAAGTTCTCCAAAGAGCAACATACCAGTTCCTAATCACATGGAGGCACGACAGCATCAGTCAAAACAAGGAAACAAAAATATCAAACTACATTAACTCTTGTCTCCTCCTTAAGTAAAGGGAATGGAAAATCATAGAAGCAGTACATACAAGTCTATATAGAGCTTTCATGTTAGCATTTTCACTAGTCACTGTTTGTTGCATTGGGTGATTCCTGATATTCTTGGGTTCAGCATGTGATTGATTGCTTAGTTATGGAAATTAGCAACAGACATTATATACTAAAATCAGCATATCATAGATTGTATTTGTTTGTCTAATGAACATGCTCTGAAATTAAGCAGTACGATGTGCCCAAAAAGAAGACCTAGCATTCAATTTCAACATGATTATGGATCAAAATGCTAAAGGGACCAAAAAAAAAATACCAATGGTGAAGAACACACAGCAATGTTACCATTTTGACTCTCTGCTTCCCAGTTTTCACTACATTTTCTTCTTTTTGCTCGGCTCAATTGCTCTAACCCTCCATTACTAGTTTCTGTGAAGCAGACGAGGCGCACGTTAGCAGATTCCAAGGAAAGTAGGAATGGAAACGGGTTGGGTTTGATCAAACCCGTACCTATTCGTATTTAATGGACGGCCATCCTGTTCAAAACCCATGAAAACTTTTCGGGTGGCTGATCCGTTCAAAACCTGTCGCGTACGAGGATTTTTCAAAACCGACCCGAAAAATTCTTATTACAAAAATATTATAAAAATATAATTAAGAAATTCTAGATGTTAAGAAATAAGAATATATTTATAATATTATAATACTTAAATTAATTATTATCATTATTATTATTTTGAATGCTTTTGGGTGCGAGATGGCTTCGGATTGGGCATAGGTCTATTTCCAATTATCCCGCACCCGCTGATAAAACCCACACCCAAATTTTTTTGGGTTTCAATCCTTTCTAATCTTGGCGGGGGCATCTGGTATCCGTCGAAATCGAATTCTTTTTCATCCCTAAACGGAAGAGAAAAGCGACTTTGGGCTTCACTAAGCCTAAGTGTTATTTATGGGCCCTTTGTGCTTTAGAAAATGCGGACTTGTAGCCCAATAGTAAAGTATCACATTCATGACGAATCGCACGTGCCCAAATCAGCGCGATCGATCCATGTACATGATCAATGATTCAGAGGTAACGAAAGTTTCAGACGAAGAAGACATTTGAAGGAGACGGAAATGGCACTAACAATTCCAGAACTCGATTAAGAGATCTGTCTGGCTTCAATTTTCTGGAACCTTCTCGTCTCTCTGTTATGCAACATTTTCAATTTTGTAGCTTCTCTCTTGCTGCTGAGCAGATGACGCGCCTGGATCGATCCGGTTCTTGATCGCCGGAATCAATGGCTGGAGCCGCCTCGGCGCTGTTCATTCTCGACCTCAAAGGACGTGTGTTGATTTGGCGCGACTACCGCGGCGATGTAACCGCCGCTCACGCGGAGCGCTTCTTCTCCAAGCTCGTCGAGAAAGAGGTCCGATTATTCTCCGCTTTCTCGTTGTGTTTATTGTTTAGAGCTTCGATTCGACGGTTTTTGAGAATCTGAATGCTTTTCTCGAACATATTCGGTGCAATTATGCTTTGAATTGAAATGTTGTTTACAGAATTCGGTTCTTCAATCCGCTTATTGAGATATGTAGATGAATGAATTTTCAGTGTCGAAGGTTGTGAGCTTGTGATTGACTTGTGGTTTCGCTTCGGATCCATATTATTCGTTACTTTGACCTGTAGGGAGAGAGTATTTTTGGTTTTCAAGTGACTTCAGTTTGTGAAATCTGTATAAATTTCCTACAGGATGATCAGCATTTGCAGAACCCTGTGGTGTTCGAAAATGGAGTTACCTATATGTTTGTACAATACTGCAATATTTACTTGATGGCCGCGTCGATGCAGAATTGTAATGCTGCCAGTCTTCTTCTGTTTCTACACCGTACAGTTGATGTAAGCCTGGACTGAGTATGGCGTCAAATTATAAAGTATTTTCAATTTTTATCTCATTTTAATCTTTGTAATTTGCTTTCTTAAGGTCTTCAAGCATTATTTCGAAGCCTTGGAAGAGGAGTCTCTTAGAGATAACTTCGTTGTTGTGGTAAGAGGAATCCACAACTTGTCTGTTGCAGTTTATACATGAATATTTGTCTCTGTGCTTTGTATTTGACTAATTCTGAGTTTTATGGATAAAATATGATCATCGCCAAAAAAGTTGAATTGTTGAAAATAGTGTGGTGATGAAGATTTTATGGGCTGTGGTTTTCGCAGTATGAGTTACTCGATGAGATTATGGACTTTGGCTTCCCTCAGTATACTGAAGCTAAGATTCTCAGTGAGTTCATCAAGACGGATGCTTATAGAATGGAAGTAACACAGCGACCACCCATGGCGGTGACAAATGCGGTATCTTGGCGTAGTGAAGGGATAGTCTACAAGAAGAATGAAGTAGGTTTATTTTCTTTCATCTTGCTGTCAAAAATTGAGCTGCTGTGTGATATGTCATGGAAGCTCTTTTACATGTATTATAAGGTTTTCTTGGATGTGGTGGAAAGTATCAATATGCTTGTCAACAAACATGGGAAAATAGTTCGTTCAGAAGTAGTTGGAGCACTGAAGATGAGAACATATTTAAGGTATTTGGCATTTCTTCTTCTAACTAATTGTGTATGTAAAGGTCTTGATGATAAAAAAAATCCTAGAATTTGTTGTTATACATTTATATTCTATTTCAGTTGCTTGTCTCATGCTATGACTTTCAAAGTTCCAGATAGAACTTACAATCTCTATTTTAATCCTCATACAAGATATGCATTCTAAACTGTAATTAAGTGGCCCCTCGATGTCAAAATAGTTGATAAATATACTATAGCAATATAGTTTACAAATTTTATTTGATAAAATACCTAGTGTCTAAGTTCTGCTTGCTCTAATGTTAAAATTGGTTTTGATCTCATTCATTGTGCGGGTGTGTGTGTAAAATGGAAGAGATGCACATCAGCAGCCACTATAAATGTTAAAATGTATTGATTAATTGGACACCATCACCACAATAATCACGACAGTGAACTTGTGGCATACAGTCAATGATGATTGATCTGTTCTTACAAAATTGAAGAGTTCAAACGTCTAGGTCTTCATGATGCAAGTCTTCAGATTTAGTGATAGTTCTAGTCTATGAGGTAGAGAAACAAGAGCACAACTAAGGGACCTTTTAGTTACTTTTATCCCAAATGGTACTTGTTTTTCTTATTACTTAATTCAGCTATAGATTTAGTTTTATTTGGTATACCAGACAAGATAAGTTGGCTGCAAGGAAGGCTTGTGCCATTCATTTTATTTAGTTCTTTCAACTTTATGTCTCAATGTCAGCCAGTTCTTTCCATGCTTACCTTCCATGGAGGACCTAATAACTATGGTTTATTTGTAGTGGTATGCCTGAGTGTAAGCTTGGATTAAACGACAGGGTACTATTAGAAGCTCAAGGCCGAATTACTAAAGGAAAAGCCATTGATCTAGATGATATTAAGTTTCACCAGTATGCAGCTATCTTTCCACTCTCATTTTATATGAATTTGGCTACTAATCTTACTACTTCAAGTATAAACATCTTAATTGTTTAGTGAACTCTTTTAGGTGTGTACGTTTGGCTCGATTTGAGAATGATAGGACCATATCCTTCGTACCACCAGATGGATCTTTTGACCTGATGACATATAGGCTGAATACTCAGGTTCACTTTGTGCATTTTTATGCATTACATGTTCCCTCACAATGTTTAAAATTAAGACACAACCTCATCGTCTCTCTCTCTCTCTCTCTCTCCATCACTTAGGTGAAACCTCTAATTTGGGTGGATGCTCATGTTGAAAGTCATGCCCGAAGTCGTGTTGAGATTCTGGTTAAAGCACGTAGCCAATTTAAAGAACGCAGGTGAAATTTCAGTTGCTTTGTTTTCTGTTCATTTTATGTTCTTTAAAGTCGATTGGGATTTTTGTAATAGTCAGCTCACTCGACTAATATAGCACGAAACAAGTTGTAATTTGTTTTATTTTCAAAAATTTGGTAGTCTTTTCATGTGCATTGCTGCAGTGTTTTGGTTGACTTTATTATACCATTTTGTCACCAGTATAACAATATTTGCTTTTAAAATTCCCATCGTGAGGATGCACTTCGGCTTAAATGCCAAAAATTGAACCCTTGTAAATTAGAAGTCAGAGAGCCCTCTAAAACAGGCCATTTGAATTTGCTAGTCCAAAGAATTCCTTCATGACATATTTTACAAGTTTTTCTGATTTACTCTTTAGTTATTTTTTGGTACAGCACTGCAACAAATGTAGAAATTGAATTGCCTGTGCCATCTGATGCTACACAACCCAATATTCGGACATCAGTGGGATCTGCTGTATATGCCCCTGAGAATGATGCTTTGCTCTGGAAAATCAAATCATTTCCCGGCAATAAGGTAGGATTTAATACGGAAGCCCATGTCCATTTGATCCTCATCTCATTAGTAAAGCTTGTTATATCACTAGAAATATGAAGTAGATTACCAAAATGCTTTAACATTGTTCATATTTTAGGAGTATCTGTTGAGGGCAGAGTTCAGGCTTCCTAGCATAACTTCTGAAGAAGCTGATCGTGAGAAAAAAACCCCTGTTCATGTCAAGTTTGAGATACCATATTTTACTATTTCAGGAATTCAGGTGGGTCTTCTCTGTCTAAAATGCCCTGTGTTTAATGTAAATCCTTGCCTCCTGCATACTGTAAGAAGAATCACATTAGGCTGCATTTGAATGGTTTTTGTGTGAGAATGGGAGTTGCCATCTCTTGTGTGTAAATTATGGAGATGCAACGATTTTGTGCCCCCCATATTTATTCTCATACCATCACATCATCCTATTTCTATTCTTGTTTGGCAATATGGAAATGAACTAGGCTTATGGGATGGTTTAGAAATGAAATTGAAGTCAAATTAATTACGAGTTAAGGTGATTCCCATCCTACAACACTTGTACAAACACAGCTAAAGTCATTCATGTAAATCTGTTGTATCAGTTTTGGGAAGGAACGTTATTGAAACTGCATTTGTTACCAGCAGAGCTTGGTCGATTAAATAGGTAGGATTGGAGATGAGGTGACAAGAAAACACAGTATCGCTTTATTTTTTCCTTGTGTTTTCAGATACTTAAATTCAAAGGTGTGAATGCGATCTTCCTATTAGGCTTTTTATCATTTTATTTGATTTCAATACAAAATCATGGGTTGTGCATATACGGAACATTACATGAATGCAAACATTTAAGCTCCCTGTTATTAACTTATTCTTGTAGTTTTCACTATTTTATATTAATCATGCGGCTATTTCTGAAATTTAAGCTTTAACCATAAGACCCTATTATCAGCTTGTCTGTTGAATCCGAAAACATTACGATTTGCTGTTACAGATCTATATACATGTACTTGTGTTTATTTTGTATGTGTAGGTTAGGTACCTAAAAGTTATTGAGAAAAGTGCATACCAGGCTCTTCCATGGGTGAGATACATAACAGTTGCTGGTGAGTATGAACTAAGACTCATGTAAAGGCCACTTCCATTTGTTGCCTCTTTCAACTGAATAGATAAGTGGTGCTGTGCACTTCTCTTTAACAAGCTCTTCCCTAAAGTTATAGTCTCCATCCTCTTTTCTCAGCTTTCTTTATTTAATTATTTATTTTACTGAATGTAACCATCGTTTAAAATAATGATATAGTTTTCAGAAGAAAAAAATCATGATTCAGTTTTGTGGAAGTTAATAATAAACATTTCCTTGAAATTAAAGATGAATATACAAGTAGTTGACAGGTTTCTAGTTTGATGTGTTTTATGATTCTTGGTGCTCCCACTGAGGTCCATTGTTGTACCATGGCCACACCAATTGAGCAAAAGCTAGTAGCAGGTCTCAAGGGCCAGGCCAGACCTGAACCAGGAAGCGCCAGCCACAGGCAGACCCTCGGGACCATAGGCTCGCTGGGACCTGTCCTTGTAGCTATTTTCAGCAAGTGGGTCCTAATGGCTTGAAATGACCTCGGAGAGTCTGATCATTTGTCTCAGTCTTGGCGCTTTCTTGTTGGTGATCAATGAAAAAGATTGATTGGTGGGTTCATGTGAGGCTCATGATTAAGCTAGATGCTGGAGATTGGAGTGGACATGGATATGTGGAAGCAGGTTGTTGTGGATGCATAGCAACATCAACATCCAGAGAGCTACTCTCAGGCACCAACTCATTCTCCACCAATCTTCAACGCCTAGTTGCCTCTGTTTGCTGGTTCAACACTATTGATCTATGCATGTGCTGCAGGGTAGCGAGAAAATGGCAAAAATATGCTCTATATTGTGAACAGTTTTGCAAGAAAGTGTTGTGCACTTTGTTACTGTTACAAATGTGTTACGGCCTTTGTTTTTTCGTGCAAAATGTATGTATTTCTTAAAATATTTTTGAAATTATTAAATAGAAAATTACAAAAATGTGTCATATTGTATGACACTTTTGCAAAAGGGTAATGTGTTGTGTTGTTTGCATAAGTGTGTTTTTTATAAAATTGACAAAATTACCCCTGAAAATAAATACATATATATATTATAAAAAATATATTTAATGTTTTTATCTTTTAGATAAAATTTGTATAATCGAAGTTTGTAATTTAATTTTGTAAATATACTATTTTTAAGTTAAAATATTTTTATAAAGTTATGAAAGTCTTAATTTCAAGGATAATTTTGTCATTTTTATATAAATACACATTTTACAAAAAAATGCAAACAACACAACATATTTTTTCTTTTTACAAATGTGTCATATAATATGGTATATTTTTGCAATTTTCTCAAAATTAAATTACAAAATTTGATTATTCACATTTTAATTAAAAGATAAAAATAGAAAAGCATTTATTCTTAAGTATTAAATTTTTTAATTTTAAGAGTATTTTCTTCATATTAAAAGAAATACATATTATTTTTGCACAAAAACCAAGGATTATAACAAATTTTTGTCACTAACAAAATACACATCACTTTCTAATAAAATTGTCAGTATAGGGCCTCATTTGCCATGACTGAATCAGGACCTAACTAGATGGATCATATTAGATGATTAAGAGTGAATAATCACTCTTTTGTCTTTCAAAATTCAATATTCTGCAGAAGCTGGATAACAAAAACTGCTTGTTTGTTATTTTTCCAATGACAAATAGTGACCTCCCTCTAATAAAATTGATGATAACATTCAAAATCATACAAAATCAGTAGGAAAAAAATAATGTCTTATGGTTATATATGGAGGGTTCATTCTGCAGTTTTAGGTGATTCAGGACCTTTTATGGTGGACAATCTTTTTACAAAAAGATGGAAATTTTCTTCCCTGTCCAGCATGCTGATCCTCACGTAGTTGGAGCTAAACCCGAAGCTCACGCCGCCTCTGGTCATGATCTTGTAGCTTCCCAGCAATGCTTCACAATCGTCCACTAATTCGCATCTCAGCCACGCGAACGCTGGAATGAGGAACAAGGATATAATGACTTAGTTTTCGATTAACTTTCACAGCAATGCTCTACTAAGTTGAGGGAATGGTTAATTTTGATTTATTGATTTACCTGGTTGTGGCTCGAGTACCTTGAGAAAGAAGTTGCAAGGACCGGGAGGAAATGTTGGGAGGCTAAATTGACCGAAACTTTGGTCCACAGCCTCTCTCAGCAGCTTCCACCTCGCGGACATTTGGTTTAGGCCAAAGCTGAAGAAGTTGTCGGCTTTTCCATTTCTTTTGGTTGCTTCGCAGCTGTCTGATATAGCTCTCAACACCTTCACTGCACGGTGCTGTGAGTCCTTTGACACGCCCAAGGAACTGATCTCGATGTACTTGGTCATTTTCTTAGCAACCTCCTCGTCTTTCACAAGAGCCCACCTGGAAGATGCAATCAACAGTACAAGTCTAAAACTTCATAAAAGTAACTGATATCAATGAAGTTCTCACGTTACACTACGAAAAAGCAGTGTTCTAAAAACCCTCGACTTGTCGATTAATCCTCTATTAGTCTATTAAATCCGGTTAATTTTTTGACTAATCCTGGATTAATCCATAAAAGACCCTCTCTGCCCGACTAGCGCCTAGCGTTTTTAGAACACTGATAAAAATACTAAATTAACCAATTATTATAGTTCAACTTTGACATAGTGATTTAGTCATACCCTAGGCGCATCCCGGCATGTCCTGTAGATTTTGAGATGGTGAATAACATGAGATCATGGTCTGCAGGGGAAGAAATGGGTGTATACTGTGGCCAGTAGTACGCAAGGTCGTGGATCAATATTCCTCCACTCCTCTTGACCACAGCTTCTCGGGAAAATCCATCGGGGTTGTTGGGGGTTGTCACAAGTTCAATGTATGGACCCTCCCTGTCAAAAGTATTGGCATCACCGGCCCATTTGTAGATTCCGGCCTTGACACAATCTATGATCAATGGGTAGGACTGCAAGTAAACACTGAATTCAGATTGACATTATTTAATTGTAAAAAATGTAATCTTGTCCAACAGAGCCAAGGTTCAGCTAATATGTATCATGATCAATATTTTGTAACCACTGTCAATGTTTAATAACCATGACAATTCAGATTTGTAGGAAATAAGTACCAAAAGACGGGCTGCAGCAAGATTTTGGTATATACAAACTAATAAGCAAATTGAGAGGAAAATAATATATTTTAAGAGCATATTAAGTGTATGATTAACTCAAGAAACCATAAAAATCATTTTGGATTGCAAATATTTTTTTGCAAGAGTAGTCACTCTTAGTTGACTTTTATGTCAGAGTAAAAGAGAAAAGAACAGAGTGAACATGCTAGTATTAAATTATCCTGCAACTGTACAAATGAGACCACTATTTCTGCGTTTATAATGCTTCTGCTGCACGAAAAAATTAATGCATCACATATATACAAAACAGCTACTTCCTCCACATTAAGCTAACTAACAAATAAAAATAATATGGGAAACAATCAAATTGTTTAATAGTACTCACCGAGTAGAATGGTGCCGCAGATACCACGCTCATTGGCTCAGGAGCGTCTTGTGGGGAGAGAGCAAACAGCGCGGCTTGCAAGAGCTGAGTCGAGCCTGTCCCGACCACAAGGTGACGCCCTTCAGTGACTGCATTCCCCACCACATGGTGCAGCCTCACAATCTCTTTTACAAAGTCTGGCTCCATAAACCAGCATATGCTAGTGGCATCCGAAAAGTAGCTCGTAAATTGCCAGCCGGGTATCACAACAGTGGTTTCGTCACCCATTTGCCTCCAGTATCTCTCAAACATGGTCGGGTCGCCACTGGAATAAAAGAAGTAATATAATATAGGTTAATTTTTATAAGCACTTGCTGGACTGAACCAGCCAGCCAAAATTAATAGAGATCATGTGCAAAAAGTTATGGTAAAGTAATTTAAATACAACTAGGCACATGTTGAGTGCCAAGAAGGCCTAAAACCCTTTTTCATGCTCTTGCCTATAATTATAAATCCTTCATATGCAAGAAATGGCCACAAATAACATGCTATTGGTTTTTGGTGGTCACATATACTCACATTCCATTGGTAAACTTGTGATGGTTTGTATGGAGGCAAAAAGGTTCAAAGTTAGGCAATGAAAGTGGTCAGTTTCTTTGGGAAAATTCTTGACTGCATGGGGTAGGTATGGCTCTGGTAGGCCCCCAACTGCCATGGCATCAATGATTAGATATCAGATCAAGTTGTTTTATACTGTATTATACTGTGTATGAACTAACAAGTGAAAATTGAACAGGGAAGATCCAAAACAATAGTTTAGAGTTGTAATTGGAACATTGCATACCAAAACAAGACCCCACAAATAAGTTTGTAGATTTGGAAAAAGCCATCACAACATAGGGAAAGTTCTTAAATCTCAGACACAACTTATGGTGCACTATAGCTAATAGGTCTTTTACTTCTTCCCATTCCCAAAGGCCAAAATGGGTGGCTACACATATATGCAGTATGCAGAAACCCAAATGACCCCACAAGCATGCACTGTGTAGGTTTTCACCACAAAACAAGTCATGTCCAAAGCCCATAGTGCTTTGTGCTATAACAAGTAAGCAATTCTGGTCTCTCTATAACTCCAACCAGCTGCTTTAGTGAAACTTTTGGGTAATTTAAGGTCAAGATCAGAATTAAGAAACAAGAAACATAATGCTAGTGGTGCTAATAGTCAAATGTCCAGAAAAATGGAGAAGAAGTGAAGAACCACCAATAGTGCATGTTAGAACCAAGCAAGCACCAACAAACCTACCCCCTTAACTTGGGAGCTTAGTGAGGACAAAAACAGTAACAACCAATAGTCCAGAGAGGAAAACAATTAACTCCTTACATGCACCATGGAATCTCTCACCCTACACCATGACATGTCTCTGTCTTCCCTAGAAAACATCACTGCAGCCAAGCCATAAAGAGAGAGCTAGGAAACTGAAATCTCAATACTCAATAGCAAGATTGGGAAGTATAACTTCTGCAGGACTAGACACTAGACAGTCAAGCAAGCAATCACAGTGAAAAATTACTAAGTGACTATTTTCACAAGAATCATGACATCATCTAGGAATAGAGGAGTTTCAGCAAGACTTGTACACATCACTGCTTGGATTTGTGTTCTGAATATGTCATCAGCATTTTGACCAACCTGACCTCCCAACAGGCCGCCAAACTTTGACAACATCTCATCAATATCATATCATATGTCACTCTAAATTACCATTATCACCCCACATTAAGAAAATTGAACTTCCAACAGCAAAACACATGATGTGTGCAAAAGAAACCAGCCATGATTTTCTTCACCAACACAAGAAATCACAATCCATGAAAACCCAGAAGAAGAAAAATCTAGGAAACCATCTACAACATTGATAATGTAGTATAGAATAAGAAAAACAGTGAGAGGATGTGCTTTGTGCTTACTGAAAAACATTGATGACTCTATCTTGAGCTCCTACAGGAGGAGGAGACCATTTCTCATTGAGCTTCTGTGCCTCAGTATCATCATCACAAGATTGTTTCAGCAAAAACTTAGCATTAAGGGCTAGTGAAATAACCAATAAGCTTCTCACTGAGAACAGACTCAGGAGATTTGCCATGATCAACCTGTACAAAGAAATCGAGACTGAAAACGGAAACTACAATAGCTCAGCAGAGAAACAGAGTACTCACTGGTTTGGGAAATGAGAGCTTTCAAGTGAATGTGTTTCAATCAAGTGAATGAAAATGGGGATTTATAGCAAAAACCCAGAAGAAGAAACAAAAATTTCTGGTTCAACACGTGCGCTGTAAGGTTGGGGAATACAAAAATACTCTCAATACAGTCATCCAGCGAAATCGAAAGGTTTCAATGATCTGGCGGGTACGATTCCAAAAGGGCAAAAACCAAAACAAAACAAAAAATTAAGAACTCCAAAGAAACTTGAGCTAAAAGTTTAAAACTTTGACTACTCCATTGAATCTCCAACGAAATCGCATTTGACCCAATTGATTAAACGGTGTAAACGGCCAAAACCCACCAGAAATTTCAAAAACCCAGTCATGATTTCGAGCTTCCGAGCTCTGTTCTTAGGGGAAGGTCACGAAACGGAAGGTTTCGAGTGCAATATTAGCATTATCATTCATGACCCAGAGAAGAAAAAATCAGAAGCGAGTCTATGGGTGTGGATGTGAGAGACACTTCCGACAGGAGATTTTCTCGGGAATCAAAGATTTTCCTGGAAAATTGCCGTTTTTACTAGATCTCGAAGACGACTAGAGCACGCATTACTCGTTATGCTCAATCCGATAATAAATACAAATATCAAAAGTGAAAAAAATTACATTTAGATTAAATATTAGGAGGAGAGAAATGAAAAAATAAGAAGTGGCCTCCTCTCCTCTTGTGTTGGGTCTCTCTGGATTTTCTTTTGGAAGATTTGTTTATTTATATTTGCTTTGATTTGGAGAGAAGGTAGTGATGAGGAAATGATGATTTGGTGATGGGGGTGAAAGGCAGAGGATTTTTGCTTTTTTATCATGGATACTCTTGTGCTTCTTGGCTCATAGCTTATACCACTTTTCAATTTCATTAAGGTTTTTGTGCTTTTCTCTTTTGGGTTTTGTGGGTTTTAACATGTTATGTTATGGCACTCCATGTCTACCAAAAAGTTGGAGTCCTATTGGAATGGTGAGTTACTTATATCTTCGATTTTAATTTGTTATAAATAAATGCAGAGGTCGGTCAATCGATCGTTTGATTGACTATCTAAGTTATACAAAATATAATATGTTTAATTTTTTATGTTATTGGCGTATACGCGTGTTCTATAAAAAGGCATGAGATTTTTAAAATTCTAGCTATTGAAATGAAGAATTAATATTTTTATAAAATAATTTATTCAAAAAAGTAAATTGCAATTATACAAATTTTAGTTAAAACATAAAATATAATATAAGAAACTTTTAAAAAAATTATTTCTTAATTTGAAGGGTATTTTTCAACTTTTTCTAACAATTACATACATTTTATACGAAAAAACAAAGTTCGCATTCTCTTTTTGCTATTAGCAAAATGCATGTCACTCTCCTATAAATGTATTGTAATATATGACACATTTTTGTTATTTTCCTTTTATTCTATTCTTCCTTTATATTTAGGAAGTAAATAAATGTAAGTATCAGATTCCTAATATTTTCAGGCTCGTACTTCTAAAAAGTATGTTGTGAGATAAAATCTGGTTGAGAGTGAGAATGGGAAAAGTTTCATGGATAAAATAAAGAAATTGTTGTTATTATTAAAAGATAGATAATTGTGAAGTTGTATTTTTTCATAAATAGTGAAGGGATAGGTTGTGGTGGTGGTGTATTTTCAATCTCAATTTATTCTAACCATCTACTTTTCAATCTCAATTTACAACTCCTATAGAAGTGACAAAACTAAAAATATTTTTTTTTATTACCTAACGGTGATAAAATAATATGAATTCGAGATGACACTATTAGACAATTGTTAGTCCATAAATATAAATTTGACAATTAGAAAAAAATTTCAATTAATGACATAATATAACCATGCTTATTTTTTTAATAAAATATTTAAAAATATTTATTTTCAATTACAAGTTAGAAACTTTGTTGAGGATTATTATGAACCTAAGCAAAAATATGGCGACCAAATTTCTTGAACGTCTAACATAAATTTTCAAAATATCAATTCAATCATTATTATTCTTTTTTTTTTTGTTGAGATTGAATCACCTCTTCTACTATGCACAAGTGTAAATGTTAGGTATCAGACGATGTAAGTGACATTAATTACCCACATTTCTTGATCGTCTAATATAAATCTTCCAAATATATCAATACAATCATTGTTATTCTTTTTCTTTTTGAGGTTGAATCACCACTTCTACTATGCATAAGTGTTAATGTTAGGTATGAGATCACGCAAGTGAAATTAATTAGCCACATTAATTACCCCAATACAACAATCAAACATGCTTTCTTGCTCTTCCAACTTTAAATATTGCTGCAAAAAAACTTAGTGGAGTGGGCCTCTTTATGGAAAAGGAGCTTTTGCAAAACCTATTCTCAACACTCCACTAACCACATCCTTAATTAATAGTAAATTAAACATGATTAATGTCTAAAACATTCCCTATATAGGGTACTAGGGTTGACCTTCCAAATCAAATATTTACCATAGCACCATTTTTTGAAATAGAATCATCATTTTTTTCCTTGTGAAGCTAAAAAATTAAATAAAATAAGGGTAAATAAATATAAAATGCCCATTTGCTTTGACCTTTGAACCTGCTCAATGAGCACCATACATGAACTCAACGGTAGCTAATCATCCACGATGTCCATTTTCGTTTATTGTGAGTACCTCCACGATTATATAATAAATTATTTATATGTGTTGGAGATACACATTTAAAAAATTAAATGGGACCTCTTGATATTAAACATTAATAAATCTTCCAATGGATTTAGTCCTATGTTGTCAAAAAAGGTTATTCAAATTATTTGATTCTCTATCAACCACCCATAACTGATTTTTTCGAAGCATTTCTCTAACATTAATTTTTTCCGTTAGTTAACTTAAAAAAAAATTCCATTAGTTATTATTTTTACTTAAAAAAGACCTCAATTATTTAATCAAACGACCTCAACTAACTATTTTATACTTGAATCTTAAAATAAAATATAAAACTACAACAAATCAAATGATTTTAAATATCTAACCATTTATACACGTCATTTTGATTTCATATTCTTTTCATAACAACACATAATATTTGTCGTCAATTTTAATGTTAAAATCTGAGTAAAATATAAAATAAGAAAAACCTTATTATCAATATAATTGAAACTCTTCTTAACTTATCTGACGTTGTAGCTCTTGATTGTTGCTATTATCAAGTGACTTATATGAAAGAAGGTATTTACTCTAAATTTATTAAGGTGAAAATGATGGAAAGAGTCGTCAAACACATAGTTTGGTTTCTATTGATAATTTATCGTATGTATGATTTGATGACTTGAAGATGTTGTTAGCGTTATACAAATGTCTTAAAGGCGCTATATATTCTCGATAGATATTTATTGACCCTTCAATATAGTATCTGGAGAAGGTGAGAGAACCATTAAACACATATGAAATGATAAAAATATAATACATTAACCGACAGTTATAAGATTGAAGTCACTTTACAATCATTTTCGTTGTAGATATGATTTAAAGATATCATTCGCCTTATGCAAACAAACCCATTAAAAACAGTTCGATATATTATTGACACGGATGGCTCTCCCAAACAAAGCAAGGGAAAACAAGTGAAAGAATTTAAGAAAAATGAAAGTGATGACACAAGGATATTCTTTTTGCACAGTACAAAATGGGCCTGCAGAGAAGTGCAGACCCTGGACCTCTCGACCCAACCTTTCGCCTTCCATGGCTGGTTCAGATTCAGGGTCCACACAATATCAACACCGACCCTCAACTTTGGGACCATTTTATTTTATTATTATTACGAGAGCTCTGTTATGCTAATCTCTTTAAACAAGCTTAACGTTGATGATTGGGTAAGGTGACAGAGGTCACTCTCTGGCTATTAACCACTGACTCAGAGTGGTCCATTGGTGTGTGTGTGTACAGTGTAGGTCTCTTTCTTGAAACTGCAGCCCATTTAAGGGCATGCTTCTCCTTCTTCTCTATTGGTCCTATCTTTTTCTGATAGGCCCACAAACAAAAAGAAAGAAAAAATTAAGTAAAAATAGGAATATGTCGCGCCAGGTAGGGATCGAACCTACGACTTTCTGCTTAGGAAACAGACGCTCTATCCGCTGAGCTACAGGCGCTTCATGAAATATTCTTCAACAACAAAACATACTGAATCTAATTTTATCTTATTTGAGATTTGAGATTGAGGACCCATGACTTGTATGTGTTGGTTTTTTTTGGAGGTAACTTTGTTTTTAAAAAATAATCCTAGTTTATCTTTTTGTTCAGAGCATCACTCAAACCCAACATTTTAAACTCTCGTTATTAAGCTAGTTTTTTCGTAGATGGGTCAAGCTACCATATCGGTACTGATATTTTGTTCTGTTGAAGGTCTACCTCTCTCGCATTTGTTCTGGTTAGAGACCCATAATCATATTTTATTATAGTATATACTGTTAGAAGCCCAATACACCTAAAATGTCAACACGATAGCTGAAAGTCTAAAT
Source organism: Geranium brycei (assembly GCA_036897365.1). Taxonomy (NCBI): domain Eukaryota; kingdom Viridiplantae; phylum Streptophyta; class Magnoliopsida; order Geraniales; family Geraniaceae; genus Geranium; species Geranium brycei. Next base: position 23,649 of record JAYMTP010000004.1, read on the forward strand.
TATTATTTAAGCTGATTAAAGAATTCAGCTCTTTCAGATTCCCGAAACAAATTTCAGAGAGGTCACGTCAAAATCCAACCAGACTCTGATACTATATTAAAAGCCCAACCCATATAAAAGATCAAGTTGATAGGTGGATGCCCGAACTATTATTTATGATGGTTAACGGATTTACATCTTTTAGATGTGGTACTCTAACAGATATAATGTTGACGTGAATGTGGACAATTATCAGATAAATATTTCATATGTGGTACTCTAAAAGCTCAAGTCGATAGGTTGATGCCCGAATTATTATTTAAGCTGGTTAAACGGATTCACATCTTTCAGATGTGATACTTTAACGTATACAATGTTGCCGTGAATGTGAACAATTATCATATAAATATAATACTCACATGTTACATTAGATTCGTATGATGTCTTGGAACCCAATCATACAAAAATACATATAATTCGACTTATCATCCCTCTTGAAGTGTTCATGCCTTAAACTTATCATGATTCTTGTCCAATGATTAAACCTAAACATGAATATAAAAATAGCAACATAACGGTTAATAAATCATAAATGAGTCTATGATCTTGTTCAAATAAATACAAATCAAAGAGCTAAAAAAAGTCAGTGTTGATTGAGGGAAACAAGGCTCTCCGCATACACCGTGACTTGGAAAGCTATCGGACTCCACTCTACTTCACTAACACTCTCCACCTCCTGACTACCAAAGTCATAGCGCACCAATGGGCCATTACTGAGCGGCAGAACAAGGCCAAGCCCAACCTCACCATTCCTGCAGAACGTCAAGGCCCTGTGGATTCCAGACAGAGGCCCAATAGACAGCCACTTGGTCCAATTACCACAATGCCCCCGCTCACAATCCATCACCCACACGCCGAACACCTTGTCGTACCCGTCGCCGCCGCTCCGGTAGCGCCAGTAAATCGCCGCCCAGCTCAGGCGTCTCGTCCCACTCGCCGTCGCCGATCTCCGGCGGCATCGGCACGAACAGGAACAACTCGCGGCTCAACTCGAACGACACGATCGCGTCCTCTCCGCCGATCTCGGCGAGCCAGTGGTAGGATCAGCCGGAGCAGATCTGGATCTGATCGTCTCCGCCGCAGCACGGTGTCAAGAGGTAGCAGGACTCAGGAAATCCGGCGGAGGCGGCGTCGCGCTCCTCCCAGGAATCGCCGGCGAACGAGTACACGTCGATCGACGGCGGAGACGGAGCGTACACGGCGCTCCCGAAGTTGACGATCCTGTAGTCGCCGGAGTCCACGTCGTGCCCGAACCCGCCGCCGCCGAAGCCGGCCCCCCCGAGTTTGCCGTCCCTGTAGCCGCCGGAGCCCCCGTCGTCCCCAACCCCGCCCCCGCCGAAGCCGGCCTCCACGCTCGGCGGGCACCAGACGGGGCGGGTCGGGACGGATCTGGACCCCCCGGTGGCCGGGTTCCACAAAACGACGTCGCCGCCGATCTCGTGGTCGTGCAGGCAGAGCACGCCGTTGCAGTGGAGGACCTGTAATTTCCTGGCGTCGTGGTGCTTGAAACAGGGCAGATCCAGATCCAGAGCTTGATCGCCATCTTGTTGGGAGGAGACGGAGATGAGGGAGAGGAGGTTGGAGCGGGTCCGGTCGTCCCAGAGGTTGAGGAGGAGGCGGCCATTGTTGGGGTCGCCGGCGAAGGAGCGGAGGTGCTGGGAGGTGAAATTGCGCACGGACGCGAATCGAACCAGAGACTTCACGGGGAGCCTCGGGAGGATGGATTGGAAGATCAGGTCTTCGGGTATCGTCTTGGGGATTGTATTTGTTGTTGTTTCCTTCATTTTTGAAGGTTTACGAATCTAAATGATACCGTTAAGTTCAGTTATACACGAAGCTTATAACCAAAATTATACTTTTGTACATTTAAGTTAGGAAAATGCCACTTACCTCATTCGTAGTATACGCGATTTTCACTTATTTCCGTCACTAGACTAATACGTTCTGACATGTCTCCGAAGTTTCACTTACCTCCCTCACTTGACTAATACGTTTTGACGGTGTCTCCGTCCTCTTGACCGGCTTCGCCGGCTCCCACGTCTCCCTCGCCCTCTCCAAGCGCGGCGACGGCGTCATCGGCCTCTTCTTCAAGCTTGAGCCCGATCTGCAACGAGGCCATACCAAGCCTCCTCTAATCGATCCACGACTCCATCTTGCTCAAAGCTCTGATTTTTTCCTCTCCAGTCGATGCGGACATGAAAGCCTCCTCGAGTTGAGATTTTTCGTCTTCCGAGGTCGATTCGTTGAGGAGGGTCCCGATGTTTCGAGATGGGTGTGATCGAAATGGGTTGGATATGAGGAATGAGCCATTGGATCTGGTGCAAAGCTTCGAATGGGGCAGAGGAGAAGGTTGTGAATTTGTGTAGGGAGCGGTTGTCGATGGTTTGCGACGAGCGCGACGCGAGAGAAGATAAATCGAGGGAGGTAAGTGAGAAATCTCCAAAGGGTATTTTTGCCATATTTACAAAAAATAGTTGACTTTTGACCAAACACTAACGGCGTTGGACCTCCGTAAGAAATTGTGAAATTTCGAGGATCTGTCAGAACGCATTAGTCAAGTGAGGGGGGTAAGTTAAGATCGCGTATACTATAAGGGAGGTAAGTGACATTTTCCCCATTTAAGTACTAGTGATTTTCATAGAATTGTAACTAATTTTCATTTTAGCCTGTGAGTTTTGTCAATTAAGTTTAGTTAACCCATCAATTTTAACGTGGCAAAATTAATCCCCCAGTATAATAAAGTATTGAACGGAAGTTCATATCTATTTCAAACAATCTTTCTCGTGTCTGGAAGCTCAAAGGGTGTAATTCTTGGCGATCTTCTTCTTTCAGTAAATGAATTTTAATTAAACATGCTGGATAGTGAGGAAGAAAACTTTGTATTCAAATTTACTCCTTAACCTAATTCGAGGTATTTCATGGGGATAGTTTTGTAGGGCATGAGAGAAAGTACGAGGGTGTTAATGTAGAAGTTATTGGGGGTGTTTGCTGATGAATTTTCAGTAGGTAAGATGAGTGCCATTGTTGGAAATTTGGAATATGAACCTCTTTTTTTTTTTTTTATAGGCAACTTGTATTTGGGATATAAACCTACAAGCCAAATATTTTGGGAGAGGCGAGGATCAGAGGAAGGGAATGTAGTTGAAGAAATTAAAATAGATCATAATTTCACAAAGATGTTAGGCATGTACAGTGTGGCCTAGTGTATTCAATTTTTAGAAAGTTTCAGATTGTGTTCAAGAATTTTGCTTATGTGAGAGGGTTTGATTACCACTATGTAAGGAACTCCTCAAGAAAAATTAATATACTTTGCAAACACAATAGAGGAATTTTTGGTGTTTGTGCAACATGATTGGTGATGGGGGAGTTATGCAAATTCGTGGATGGCAGCCGAAACACACGCGTGTTCGGCCGAGCGACGACGACAAGATGACTTCGGACTTCATTGCACGAAGGTCTCTTGATGTTTATTAGTACTTGGTTTATTTTGTTATGTTCAAGGTTAATTTTGTTTCTATGGTACTGTTAATTTTGTCTATCCGGATTGTAGTTACTTTTTTGTTATTCTCTGGTTATTTATATTATTTTTGGTTGTCACATAATTATGGGTACTTGAACCAATTTCGTGTGCGTGAAAAGCTCGGTATTAAAACGTTGAGAGAAATTGTAAAGCAAGACCTGAAATTCCTTCCTACAAAACGAAGTTGTATAGAGTTTTAAAGAATGCGAAAACCCAAATTACTAGTGACATTGGCAAGCAATTTGAAGACTTCTACACGTACTGCTCACAGATTGGTTACCCAAAGTCAAACGTCGTTTCTGTATGCGCCACTTCAACAACAACCTATGCATGAAGTTCAAAAGTGAGAACCTCATATTTATGTTGTGGACACGCTGAAAAAAATAGTATTTTCAGAAGAAAAAAAAAATATTTGCATTGCGAGGAGAACTTACAACAGGTGAGGTTGGTCAACGAGGAGGCGTATAATTTTTTTTCCTCAGCTAGGAGGCGTATAATTAGATATGTAAGAGGGATCCAACCTTTTGGTGCAAGGCTTTCTACACGACTAAGGCGGGTATAAGCTCTCACCTCAATAACATGAGTGAGTGTTTCAGTTAGTGGATGATCCCATTTCGAGATAAACCAATCTACAACCTGTGCAAGGAGATTAGTAAAAAGATGATGACCATGTTCAATGAAAAGAGGTCGTCTTCATAAGAAGATTCAGGCAAGAATCAACGCTATTAGGTTTTGTACTCTGCTTCCCTGTGGATATGTAATGTATGAGGTTAGCGAAAATGGGCGATCCAAGATGGTTGATCTACATTACGAAACTTGCACATGGCTGGACTAACAATTGAATATTTCACCTTGCGAGCATGTTGTGGCGACAATGCAAATTACGGAATTGTTATCGTTAAGGTGAAGTGTTATGTTGCAGATTTCTGTTTTGTTGCAGGTTATGCTAATTAATAACACAACCTAATATATACAATCATACAAAACAACACAAGATAAAAGAGAACATAACACAATTGAATTTCATGTCAAACAACTCTATAATACACTTGTTATTACCATAAAAACATCTCCATAAAACAATTGCAAACCAAACTACAGTAACATAGTGTATAATTATCCTAATTTGCAAATGCATAAATGACAAATGCAATTAAGACTATGATTATCAACTCTAACCTCCTTTTGCGAGTCTTCAAACTCCTATTTACCATCACTTGTTCAACATATGTATTGTGTTTCTTGTTCAGCTTCAGTTTTGTTTTTTTCGCATTTCTTTCCAAGCAATTTATCCTCTCACACAAGCTAGGTAACATCATTTGCCCAAACTGACATGTTCTTGGATCAACCCAAACAAAACACCCGCACTTGAAATTGTTCTGGTGCAATAACATAACTATAAGTTATACTAATAATTGGACTAGTTCATATACAATTCAATGCAATGCCTCATCTGTAATGCAAAAAATAATTATAATTCAATTCAATACATAAAAGCTATTTAATTTGCATAATTTGGTTCAACATCTCATCCCCTAAATCGAAACCAGGAAAACAAACCCAAAATCCAAATCAGGTGAACTAACCCTACATCCAAACCAGATGAACTAACCCTAGATCGAAACCACCATTTCATTTTCTACATACAAAAACTTATTCAATTGTTTTCAAATAAAAGGAAAACCCTTAAATCAAAAACAAACCCTAAACCTATTGAAAGTAATCGAAGATGGTCACTTACAGAGAATTTTGCGCATCCTCTAAATTTTCGTCCAGGGTTTTCGTTCGTCCAGGAGGTTCGAACTGGAGCTAACTCACCACAATGGCACTCCAAAATTTCGTTATCTCGACTTCTGCTCTCCGACCTAGGCCTACAATTTCTCGGCCTCTTCTCTCCGCCGGTGATTGTTGGTCTTTGCCCTCGCTTCTTCTTCTTCTTCAGTTCATTGAATCTAATGTTCTTGAGCTGCACAATATCAGGTTCTCTTTTGAAAGGATATAGGGGAATTTTGGTCATTAAAAAAATTATCTGGTCACGAATTCGTCACATGGCAGATTCCATCCAATAATTTTGACATAGTTAACTAAACTGCAAAAATATATAACTTAAGGCACCTCACATGCTAAAACGAAACCTAACTATAGTTATGTGAAAATCACTGATACTTAGGTAATACTAAAGTGTCATTTTCTCTAAATTCTATGACGATCATTTTGAAGCTCTCTGATGTTTAACAATTTAAGTAATAACCTTAAATTCAGTTAAATATGTAGATTCCAAGATCAATAGTTGAGAGGATATAAATTGACTCACAGTGCTAAAATGATCCGGTTTTCTATGATTTTTCGGATCAATTCCTTTCCCTTAAAACTTACATATTAATTAGCACTGAGGAACACATTTATAATGGAATTAAACTAAAAATCAATGGCTTATGGATAAAACAAAACAAGAACCCTACAAGAGTAGGAGTCAATTACTGTTAGCATCTTACCCGAGGATTAACAAATCTATACTGAAATTGCAACAAAAATGGTTGAGAAAAGCTCGGGTAAATATCCATGACTGAAAATATTAAATATACCGATCCAAGCATAACAATTAAGGACTTCTGAAACACAAGTAAAGGTAAATAATTGTGCAGACCAATGCTAGTAGTTAGTTACATATCATACACTGTTACTTTAATTCAGTAAAAAAAGTAAAGTATTACACATAAACACACCCTAGCACACTTGGAGAAGAAGAAACAAGCATCGGAATAAAGCAGTCATAGGTTGACTGCTCGGGACATGGCGCACTTCCAATCAGTTTTAGTTTCTCAAGTTTCTTGTTAAAAACGTCATAAAACCTAGTCATTAACTATATGGTGAGCTGAGCAGCTAACCGAATGAAATACATAGTTTGTAAAATCGGACAGCCGAAAATTGTTTTGTCATTTATGTACCTGCAACATTTCGATAAGAACTTGAGTATGTAGTTATGGTGGAAACCATACAGAGTAGAAATAGACTAGATAAAACAGTCTTACACAAAATAGTTTCATCTTCTTAACCGATGAGTGTACTGTTGCTGCTCTAATAATTTAAGTGCTTACATAAATGCTTTCACCTAGCTACTTATGACTATACTATCGACGTTTAAGGAAGGCAACTTATGTGGTTCAAGAAAACATTCAATCATTCCTATTGGGAATTGTAAACCAACCCCCGAGAACAATTGCAACCTAATTACTCGTAATTTCTTATAATACAGTACAGGAGGTAAATCAATCAAGTTATCAAACAAAATTTAATTTAATTGGACAGAATAACTGAGCCGTTACACCCTCTGTAGGAAAGTAACACAGTTACAACCTTATAAGTAGTATGCTTATCTTTCAACATTTTCCACTACTACACAAAGTGAAATGAAGGTGCATGGCGTGTAATCTAGATGATGATTTATACCTTAAAGCGAGGGGAGCGTCTAAGAGACAATGCAGATGGAGGAGAAAGAACTGCTGGCCTGGCTGCTTTCCCATGGTTAACTTTTTTGGAAAGTCTCTTGTCTTCATGTTCAACTTGGTTCTCATGCTTCCTGCCTGCAGATTCACTCATTTGAGTTGACACTGAAGAAACTGGGGCAGTCGGGGAGATTGTAGATGAGTCTTGACGATGTTCTGTTACTTCGAGTAAGTGTCTTGGATAGTCTGAAGGTGGTAAAGACTTGAGTTCAGTACTCAATACATACAAATTGCCGATAGAAACACTACATTGAGTAATCCCTTGCCTGGGGCCATCCATCTTCACAACCTAATAAGTACCCACTGGGTATGACCTTGAACCATAGGTAAAATACAAAAAATAATAGTTACCTTCCATTGTAGTTTCTTGAAACTTCTCTCTCATGATTCTAACAAATTTGAACAATCCATTGGTTCTATTCAACTCATCAATCAATTCTTTGGTGTCATTCAAGCGTGGGTGACAATGCAATACTGCGGATTAAGGGAGGAAATGAGGATAAAATTGACAGCATTAGAACATTACTCGAATAGAAATATGACAGAAAAGATATGGCTTACATACAGGCATACATATCCTTTGCATGGCGAACAACGAAAGAGTACTCCTTACTTGGATTTTCCATATCAACGTTCCTGAATATGAATTTTACCCCTTGAGAGAGAGGGAATTGTCAGAAAGTTGCTCATGGCATAAATAAAATAACTCATTCCATCCCATAATGAGAGTCCAACTTTCCATTTTATATTGTCTCAAAATGGATGTCACCAAATAGTCATCAGTACCCCATATCCTTTCCCATTATTATCAATTATATTTATTAGGACGAGAAAGGAAAATAGAATGAAGGTGACAGTTTAGGATAAATAACAGTAATTTGAGGTGTCAATACATAATTGAAATAAACATCAACCATTTTTCAGTATACTCATCCTCAACCAAACCAAGTTTAGGCTTTAAAACTTCACGATAAAAATAATTATAATTACCCTGTCCAGCTTCAATTTGGAGGCCAAGAGCCCTATTGTACCATGAAATGGCCACTTGTATTTCTCCTTTCCGTTCGATGTTTCGGTTCCTCTCTTCTTCAGATGCTTCCAATTCTTTTGAGGATACCAGAGAGAAGGAACAAAAAAGTCATTACAATACAGTAAATCAGGATACCTTACAGAGTTTCATGTCAAACACTATAACACATTAACAAAGGAAACCAATGCATCTTTGTATGTACCTATGGAGAAATCATTAAAGTTTATCACATTAAATTATTTTAGTGCCAGAACATCAGCAAATTAAAAGTAAACACAAGAAACTCAAAGAAAACATTAGAAGATCAAATCTTGTTAGAAAGTAGTTGGCACAGTTCAAATTAAGGTTCTGTTATGGACGAGGTTCTTAAGTTGGTTGGTGATACCAACTAACCATTTTTACCAAAGTACTAGATATCTAGTACCTAGCTAGTAGAGTAAACTGAGAAGTTAACATCCTAATAACACGCTTTAGATAAAACACAAGTCAAACCCAACTTGTACAAAAATCAGTTTATGATTACCAAACAGCTGAAGTTATGATATGCCGAGTATCTGTTCTATAATTGTGCTTTTGTTTTCACATATAAAGTTGTTTGAAAGTATCTTATTTTACTAAAATAATGTAATTTTTGTCCTTCATGTGAATTATATATGTATATCTAATATCTATTTAATACCAAATTACCCTTTGAGGTCATAGAAATAAGCATGCAGTCAAGACTGCACAAGGCTGAATCATCTTTAAATTAGTGCAGGATACGCAGAACATGAATATGAACAAACTTGTGCAGTAATCGTAAAACAAACAAAAATTAAAAATCATACCCAGAGATTGTTGGGACATGATCGTAGCATATTCATCCCTCTTCTCCTGCCAAACCTGCACTCTGCTTTTAAGTTCTTCTACTCTAAGCCTTGTAGCCGAAATTGAGTCCATTAAAGCCATTCGCTTGGCCTCTTTCCGGGTCTTCACTGCATCCCAGTACACAAATGGAATGAAACGATAAAAGAACCAAAATTTCTGTTTCCAAAGGAAATATATAGTTATAAAATAAATGCAACACAAACTACTAAATGACCAACAAACAACAACTTCTATGAACTCGAAACAGCAAATAGCATAGACATACCTGCCAGAGATTTCACTAAATCAGCTTCTGCCTCTCTCAAGTTAGCTTTAAGCTTCGCTACTTCTTCTATTACAGGACCAAAGAAATGCAACAATAACAAGCATAATCAGACACAAACACAACCACAAATTTTACAACACACCAACAAATTGCAAAACCCTAATCTTATCCGACCACAAAATAGCAACTTCGGAACCAGAAATTCATCACAAATTCAAACAAAACAATCTTTTCTTCTTGATTGTTTCAACATTGAAAAGGAAATAAGCAGAACCCGATCTTGCCTTGATTTTGAACAGTTTCGCGAGCTCTGGTCCTGATCGATTCCATAGGTTTCTGGAACGAAGCAGTACAAGAATCAGGCTTCTGCTGCAGATTCGTGACCTCGCGATCGCAAGCGAGCCTCAGCGACTCCATTGTCGTCCTCACCGAGCCCTCTGTGCCCTGCATTTTTCTCTATAGTAGAAGTCGAGAGAAAGAGGACGAGTGTCTGTTAGCAATTGAAATCGCATAGTCGCTTATAGCCCCGCCATTTTCCTCTCAATCGCAATTCGCAATAGATCACTCTGGGCTATTTATTGGGCCTCATATGAATCGAGCCCGTACCTTTATGGGCTCTAGGTGGGGGCCTCATGAAACCGAACCCGAGTTAGTAAAAACGGGTAATTGGGTCCCCTTGTGTTGAAAAGGGCGGCGGTTATGGCAACAAAACCCACGCGGCCGCCACGCCGTGACGTTTTAAGCCGGTTTTGAGTATATTTTATAATGATTTTGAATGATTTTGGAACAATTTAGGCCGGTTCTATTCAAACTAATTAATTTTTTATAAAAATTTAAAATATTATAACTTGTTGCATAATATATATTTTTATTACATATGCAAATTAATTTATAATAAAAAAATTAAAATACAGAAATGGAAATCCGCAATAGCCCCGTAAGCTCATGTCCTCCACCATAGCGATCTACAACCTTGATTTGGATACACTAGGTAAGTGTTTAAAGGATAATTTCATTTTAGTATGGTGTACTATAAAACCTTTTCAATTTACTATAGTGTATTATTTTAATAGTTAATTCACTACTAAAAAATTGGTATTTATGTCAATTTACCCTAATGTTTATCAAAATGAACAAAAAATACAGTTTAACCTTCAATTTTTATTATAAAATACATAAAATGTTCTTAATGTATAATAAACAAATAATTAAAAATAAAAAGGGCCAGTCGGGCCACTTGGGTCAGTTTTCTGGCCCAATTTTCATGCCTTCGCGGCTGGTAGAGCAGGCAGCGGCTCTGGAGGTATTTGTCAATCAGACTGAGTCTTTAGAGGTTTGGCGTCTGTGGGTAGATGGCCGAAATCGAGAGTTTGAGGGGTGGATAGTTGGTCGGAGAAGGGAGCTCAGGATGAGTTTTCTCTAGAATGTTGGTTTCGGGAAGTCCAGATTTGGCCTTGCGCCCCGTACGACAGCGCGACTATCTAAGTTTCGAAAAGCCTAAATATAGTTAGAGGAGAGAGCAGGGGGTCCGGAACAGGTTGAGCTGCCATAGTTATGACTGGCAGGGAGAGAAGATCGGGATGTGGAGAAGAGATGGATGTGAGATGGATCTGGGTTTGGAAAGAGGAGGTCATCGACTTAAGTTTCGGGGTGGAAGGTGAAATCGAATCTAGGCGATCCCGTCAAACAGGACAGGACAAACGTAAGACTCCGGGCCCCTCACCAGCAAGAAAATCTCAATCACGTTGATTGGGGGAGGAAGGGACAAATTGGGAGCTGATTCTCGTCGGTAAGTGTTTAGGAGTGGTCTGAGAGGACTCATAATTTCTCTCAGATGCTCAGAGTTATCGGGGACGACAAAGGCAGCTCGTCGAAGGCTCGTAGACGGTCAATGGGGGAGTCGGACAGAACGCTTTGTCAAAAAAGACGACGACTTCATTCAACCGGAATTGAGTCAATCGGACCAATCACATTTTAAACCAATTTTAGTTATTTTTCGGTCCACTGCAAATCAGGCATGATTGATTTATTAACGAATGAATTAATTAACCGGTCCACAGCAAACCAGCCAGTCGAGAAATTACGCACGTGTGACGGGTCTAATGTTTCATCAAATCGTGGATCGTGGATCGTTCAGACAAATTCTATGTTTTTTTTTGTGAGTGGCCATTTTTGAAGATGGGTGTGAAAATCGGAGGGCACATCGAGAAGGTGAACGGGAAGGGGCTGAGCTACGGCGAGTTTGCGGAGAGGTACTTGGCTAGGAATCGGCCAGTGGTGCTCACGGGTCTCATGGATCATTGGAGGGCTTGCCGAGATTGGGTCGCCGCCGATGGCCACCCAAATCTACTCTTTTTCGCTACTCATTTTGGGAGATCCAAAGTTCAGGTACCCATTTCTTGCTATGTTGTTCTGTTTGGTTGCTGAGAAAAAAAAGGAGTGGAATTGAATGAATTCAGTTCATGGGTATGCTGGATTTTAGATGGAGTGAAAACTGTGAAATGGATTTGAATATATGGATTTGAAATTTTGGATGATGGTTTTTGATAATTGAAGAGGAGAGTAGTAAAATTGAACATTTGTTTAGTTTTCTAGTGGAGTTTCTGAGAAATGTATAGTGGGTACATGGGATGTTTCTAGGAAGCAATCATATCCACCTAGGAAGTTTGAGTTTTGAGCCTTTTCTGCTACGGCTGTTCTTTGGGAACTTATATGTACATAACCAAGTTGAAGCCTGGAACTGTTGGTGAATGCTTGTTTATTGGGTGTTCTGAATTAACATGATGCAATGTCTTTGTTTAAAGTAGTATCGTGTTGTGGATCTTTCAAAGTAGGCACCGGGAAGTAGCTATTGGTGTATGGGCCATGTTTAGCAATTGATTATTAGTCTTTGATCATTTTTGTCCGAGGGAGAACGGAGAAGACAATATGGTGCATGTTTTGTGTTTACTGATCTTTCTCTTGAAGAGTTTGGACACACTAGTGAACATTGTACTGATTTACTATTTGAAATTTACATTATCGTTTTAATGTTGAAGTCCACCGTTTTTGCCGTTAAGTGATGTATAATTGTTGCCTTGCTGCCAGGTTGCAGATTGTGGAACTAGGGAATTCACGGACCAGAAGAGAGTAGAAATGTCTGTTTCAGAGTTCATTGGTCAGTGGCTCAATGAGTCTTCAAAGGAGTGTAGTAATGACTCAACTCAGAAACACAGTAGCAACTCAGTGCTTTATTTGAAGGATTGGCATTTTGTAAAGGTATTAGTCAACATTAGGGTTTCGTCCATTATTGGTTCATGCTTATTTTGCAAATTAGTAACACTGGAATTATGAAAACCTATCCATCATGTTCTGCTCTCCTTGATCTTATCTTCAGGAGTACCCTGATTATATAGCTTATACAACTCCACTGTTTTGTCTCGATGATTGGCTCAACCTGTATCTTGACAGTTATAAAATGCATGAAGATCAAGGTGCTGAACAAGAGAATGATGAAATAAGCTGCTCTGACTATCGTTTTGTTTATATGGGAGCAAAAGGTTTGAGCCAAATTGCCAATTTTCTCATTTTTCTTATGGGCTTGAATATTATAAATTTTCAGTTAACACGCAATTAGAATATGAATATGTGAAAAGTCCTTTTTTGTGCAACTTAATGCTTGGCCTGTTGATAATTCTGGAACTTCACTTGTTCATGCAGGATCTTGGACTCCTCTCCATGCTGATGTTTTCAGGTCATATAGTTGGTCAGCCAATGTGTGTGGGCAAAAACAGTGGCTTTTTCTTCCTCCTTCTCAATGTCATCTTGTGTTGGACAGGTGTGAATACAGCTTCTTGCACTACTTATCGATCACATAAATTTGCACTGTTTTCTTTTTACTTTATCATCGTTAATGATCTCTTTATTTTTCATTCAGGAACATGAAAAGCTGTGTATATGATATTTTTGACGATGTTAATGAAACAAAATTTCCTGGTTTTGAGAAGGTAGAACATCATCCATAATTGCAAAACTCTATCCTTGATTTTCTTTACCTTAGATTTTCGTCTTTTTTTTTGTGTGCTCGTGTTACACGTGCAGGCAATCTGGTTGGAATGCACTCAAGAAAGAAATGAAATTATTTTCGTGCCTAGTGGCTGGTATCATCAAGTTCATAATATGGTATTTTATGCATGCCACTATTAAAATAGAATAATGTCATGTACAACGCTGACGTGTTACGTAATGTTTTCCGAAATGCTTTCAGGAAGATACGATATCAATAAACCACAACTGGTTCAATGGTTATAACCTTTCTTGGGTGGTAAGTACATAACTATATCAAGTGACCCATGTAATAAAATAGAATATGATTATGACCTCATATATTTCCTCAAAATTTCAGTGGGATTTGCTTGTAAGCGACTATGATGAGGCTAAGGAATACATTGAGGACATCAAGGATATATGTGATGATTTTGAAGGTCTCTGCCAGCGCAATCTTGCGGCTAACACTGGTAAGTTAAGATATTGCCATATTTTCGATGGTGGTTTTGAACATGTTAGGTTTCCGGGGGGATAGTTAGAGCAAGTATATTTTTCTGACGGGGTGCACAAAACAATATATCTTGGCCAAATTTGGTTTTCTTACAATAATCTTTCTTGCTTGATTACATGGCTCAGCTTCTCATGTGCTCGAGCAACACTACAACATACATCGAAAAAATAGCTTTGTTTGATAACGAATATGCCTGTTGTGATTGCCATGCTTCCATTATAACTGGACAAACTTGATATGGAGATGTTGTGAACTGATCATCCTCTGTTTATTTTCTTTCACAGGCATGAACTTCAGGGATTTCTTTATTTTCATAGCACGCTTCTCCTTTGCCAATTTGGTACAACTTTGCAATATTCATGGTGATGATGAAAATAACATCCGGAGGTCATCCCCTGTAGCTCCTCATTTAGTGTCGAACCTGATATCTATGCGAAGAATTGCATTGAAGATGAAATCTCAAGGTCTGGCAGGAAATCAGGGCTTCTTGGACTTGAAGGAAATATTCGATGATCCAAGGTTTCATAAACTATGCATGGATTTGGGCATGACATATGGGTTGATACATGGACAACATTGGAGTTGCGATTCTAAGAATACTCTTCTCGATAAATTTAGGACCTCAGATTTAGTAAAATCATGTAGTTACCAAGTCTTCTGCCCGGAAAACCTCATTCAAATAGTAGATAACTACATTCAAAAGCTCAATGACATTTGCAGCGAGGAGAATGATTTGTCATCTAAACTGGATAACGCTCTTCTCGTTGCTGACAGCTGATGTTCGGAAAATAAAATTTCTCAACTTGAAAGTATTGCGTCAAAATTCTAATTGGGAGAACACCTTGGCTTCAAGATTATTTCATCTTGTGGAAGCTTAGGGCATATGCATGTTTGTGTTGATTATGGAGAGTGATGAGACACAACACAAGGAAAGATTCAAGCAACCAGTGCTGTGTAGAATTGAATTGCCAGGTTTTGTCTATGAACCTATGCATTGACATGGAAAAAGGAACAAGAAAGGCTCAACTCAGTTAAATTATGCAGTTGACACTGAAGGAAGTTTCCTTTTTTTTGGTGGTTCATATCTTATGTGTTCAAGTTGATTAAAGAATGGTTTTGAAGATGTACATTTTGAATCAGATCTGATGAAGAAATAAAGATGAAAAAATAGAGGATTTAAGTATATTGTTTATATCTGCAAGCTATACATGAAATTTCTGTCATTTTACAGACAAAACTGACAATCACCTTCTATTCATTTATTCTTTATCTTTTGTCAATTTTTCTGACATATGAATGTGAGAAAATGGGGACATACAGCCCAAGAAAGAGAAAGACCCAACTGTTTTACACACCATAAAGTCTTTGTTTTCTTTGCCTTTCATGTTAGAAGCATCTTTTTATGAGTTACCAAATTGAATCAAATCTCAAGTGTTAGCTGGGAATCTGGGAGGGTCATAACTCCAACAAGAGCCATGACATGAACTCTACACACACAAAGGACACTGAGTGAGTGCATTGGGTTGGGCATTTCTTGATTCTTCAATCAATTCTTGAACCATTGAGGAAAAGGACAATGATGATATTGTAGAATACATGGTTTTGAGTATCAAAATTTGAAACCACTCCCTCTGGCATTAATTGTGCTGTTGACCTGAACTCTTCTACTGAGATTATTTAGTTTATTTGTTGAGAGTTGGGTGTTGGGTTTCCATTAAATATGCTATAGAAGGTTCATTAAACCATGTTTGTGTCTGCAAAAATGGGTGTTTTGAAAATTTGTGCTCATTTGGTAGCTTCCCACATGCAAGAGACAGATGTGTATAGGGTTTCTACCCAATTACAGCTTGGAATGACAATTCCCTGAAACCAATGTAAGAAGAGAACAGTCACCATCACCATCTAATGCTTGACTCGAACGAGAATTAATCTAATGTGATGTAACGACTATATTTTATATATAATATTAAGAAGAATTAATTACAAAAGCAGATGGTATACTATATTATTTTTATAATTACTAGTTGTAATTTTTTTATTGCAAACAGGAACTGTTAACTTACTATATTTTCTTGCATAGCCATTGAATTCTATCAAAAATGGCCATAGAATTTAAAAAAATGAAAATTCATCTTTTTCCAATTCGAGCTCGTTGATTTTCTTCTTTGATCGACCATTCTTGATATGCAACTTAATAGTACAAAATAAAAAATATATTGCGAGAAATTACATCAGAGCCAAAAAAAATTACCAAAATGTTTTTCATGGAAAAAATTTGTTGGATGGTCAACTGGATTAAAAGGAAAAATGACGAGCCCAAATTGAGAAAATAATACATCTAAAATATTAATTGCATGATCATTTTCGTCATTTTTAAAAACAACCACCCAATTTACACAAAAAATTATTAATGGACAACTATGTTTTAGAATGAAAAATAGGGAAAATGGTAGTTTAATATACATAACTTAAGTATAGTCATTTTCAATTGTCTATACTTAACTTAATTTTTAGTATGTGAGTACCCTAACTATCAACGTTATTCAATTTACTACAATACAATTAATTTTGTTAAAAGACAAAATTGTTCCTTACTACATTTTATATTTTCAAATTTACCCTTAATCTAACCTAACTTTACCCTCACCCTAACCCTCATCTCTGCTCCAACCTCTGGCAACCTCGCCTCCATCGCGAACCCTCAACGTTGTCTTCGCCTCTTCCCCGTTCCCTTGAACTCATCATCCGCTCCCAATTTAAACACCATAAATCTAGAAATCAGAACGTTGTAAATCTTGCTCATCAGAACGCCACAAATCCAAAAATTGGAGCTAAAGTCTCCTTCGACCAAATTCGAGGCAGTCATTCGTTTTTTCTGCATTTCCAGTTCTTTTACTGGTTTGTTAATCGGTTGTGGTGTTCTATTGTTGATTTGTTGAAAATCTGAACAAAAAAATCAAATGCTTTCAGTATTTGTATTAGTGCCAAGAGCACGAATTTATAGAACCTTACATGAGTTTAATATGAGAAGCAAATATTCTCTACTTGGTAAGATTGTATGTCAAATGTAATAAATTATACAGGGAAATCAATTCACTGTAATCTCAACAAAATCAATTTTGATTTTTCATTCATTTGTATAGATTTTCAGTTGATTTGGTGTTTCGCTTCTTCATTTTACTGTTTTGTTCAAAATTCCCACATTTTGTTGTAAATTGATTTTCTTCGTCTTATAGGTTTCCTCTCTCCCGAAAATATCCCTAAAAAATCCTCAAATAAAAATGGTTGATACTTCCATATAGTAAACTTGTCATTTTCCCTAAACAAAATATACAACTACTAATCATTAAAATGGAATAGTAGTACACTACTATTTGCAGTTAAACCTATTAACGATTAGTCATTACTTGTTTGTTTGCTACTGTGCACCATGTTATTAAGAGAGAAATGAAACAGACAACAACATTATATAGAAACAGAACCATAAAACACAACTCTGCATAAAAATTTGTATTTCCCTCCAAATTTACAACAATCAGTCCCAACCTACCCTAACCCTTACAAAAATAGCCCCATATATCTTTTAGTTAAGCAAACCAAACAAAAAACCCTAAAAGAATCACTCACAAATGAAGTTATAATTAGCAAAACACCAAATAGGATTAATCCCTCTACATGATCCTATGTTTCTGTTAGAATAAATGGGAAATATTGTTTAGACGATCGTAGTTTTGGATACGTATACCCAAAACTATAATCGCCTAAATAATATTTCCTATTTATTCTAACAGTTTATGTCCTAGTGTGTGTTCTTCATGGGCACCTCACATTCCTGCCAGGACCTCCATAGTAAAAGTAAGTCCCCCAAACATTGTTCCTTCCCTGTCTGATGTCATAACAGTTTGAGTGATCAGCCAACAAGTGAAGGTTTGAGAGGGGGAGCAAATTGTTGTCCCAATCCACAACCTGCAGGTTCCTGAAATATGATGCCTTCCCAAACCCTTCCCCTGCAAAATGGCCACTGCCCATCTGTGTAGATGTGTGAAAACCCGACGACCGGCTGTTTACGATCTCCCCTCCGAATTGGATCATGGTGGCATGGTTCCTCAGGTGGCTGAACAAGAATGCTGGCCAGTAACCTACCAGCAACCCATTACCAAACTCCAGCCACCAGTGCCCATGCTTTGGATCCTTAAAACACACAAAACATTTAAGGTTTAAGGTTCTTTGGTACTAAACAATGTCAAGAAGACTATGAATTCTCTATTGTCATACAACAAGAATGGAGTCACTGTATGAACTAACAGTAAACTATTCAAACTTTTGCAGTTTGTGACAGAGCTGTGAGAATGGCCGATAGTAGGGTGTACTGATATCTAATCACCCCTAGAATAATTGATGAAGAGAGCTAACCTTCCAAACAGTCAAGCCAATGTCAAATTGTTTGCCATTGTAAGAGGACCTTGGAGAGATTGCTGCACCAATTGCAATCTTGTTGTTGGTTTGGACAAAGCCTGAGCAGAGTAAGTTGTAGCATCCAGTGGCTTGATATGCATCTGTCTGCAGATTGTAAAAAAACCTTAATCAAACAACTACATTTCAAGAAAATGAAACACAAAAGTGAAAATCAGGCAAAACAAGACTCACAGTCCAATAAGTGAAGAACCTTGGATAGTTGTCTCCATATAACTCTGGACTGACCTGTAAAGTTAAAGAGGGTGTTAACAGTAAGGCACTGAGCACAGGTGCTTAAAAAGCAGTCAAAACTCCAAAAAAGAACCATATTTGGAGTTCAAATCATATGTTTACCTGCCAACCAGCTTCAATGGTGTTGAGATCATTCCCAAATGACCCAGAAATGACCCAAATTTGTGACAAGCTGAACTCATAAGCATCGGTCACTCGCGGCGCCCACACGTTTACGTTTGCCCTTGCTCCATAGTATTGCTCTCCCTTTGTAAACACAACTGCATGCTGCAACATTAAAACCAGATAATGGCACTGTCACTGTTTGGTTGCTGAGAAAATGCAAGAAAAAAAAAAGTTTCTTGGGCTCAAATCTTGATTTCAGTGAAAGATCAAGAAAAAACAAGACTTGGGTTTTATGTTATGTTATACCTCATGGCCACCACCAGATGAGTCTCTCCTCCTAACATGTTTCTTCCACTTCCTTCCAAACCTTCTGATGGAGCTTGCCCTCAGAACATCTTCCTCTGAGGTCCTTCTGATGGGGACAGTCCCTTGTGGGCATGACTCACCTGAGTGTGTCCACAGCTGAATCTTCTCTGCTCTCGCCTCGGATGACCCATTGCTCCTTGGCCTCTCTGGTGGATCCTGCAACAATCAAGAACCTATTTTCTTTAGACACAATGACCTTCAACTAAAAAAACAAAATCAAAACCAAGAATTACCAATAATTTGTGTCCCTTGAGCTTGGGATGGTCAAAAGCTGGCTGAAGGTGAGCTGCAACACAATCTATGACATCCCCATCAGGACTCTGCAGCAAAGAAACAAGAAAAAACCAACCCAAGATCAGAAAAAACAAACCAAACCACAAGAAAACACCAAAAGAGACAAAAACAAATGGTAAAAATGCCTGAATTGTCTTCACAGCAGGCTTGTTGATCTTTCTGAGGTGAGCCCTGACCCTCAAAGTCTGGTTACTCCGGCCGCCGGAGGAGCCAGTTGGGACAGGGTGGGACAGGGCAGGGACAAGCAGAGAAGCCACAACAAGGAAAGCAACAAAACAGGAAAATACAGAGGAAGATGAAGAAGAAGGAGAGGCCATTGGTGAGGAATGTTGCTCTTGTCTTGTTGTGTGGTGGTACTGATTCACAGAACAAAATGGTTTATTCTTCTGTTTTGTAGCATCTATCTTCTTCTTCTCCTTCTCCTTCTCATTCACACACAGCAGAAGAGCCATTTCAATAAAATACAAAATGGAGTTTTGTTTTTCAGAGCTAACTCTCCATTTTTCACAATTATAAACTATCCAATAATGCCTCTAAGATTCTGGTGCCTTGGTTTTGTATCCTGACACGCAAGAAACTCAAGGCACGAGCTTATATATATTAAAATAGACCGGAATTGGTGGACTCGAGCTCTTTCGAACTTTACCTATAATGGGTTCTGGTCAAAACCAGTTTTTTATTTTTATTTTTTGTTGTTGAAATAAAAAAGAATTGTAAAGCAGAATTTTTCACCATGGTTGTTGGTTGGTAATTATTGTGTTGCGTGAGTTTGTACGTTATGGTGAGTGAAAGATGGTTTATGGATATTGGTGCTGTACCACAGAGCAAGTTGAGTCTTTGTAGAGCACTGAAGTTTTGGTGACACATCAAAATGATCATCAATCATCACTATAGAGAGTCATGATGATCAAGAACAACGTAAGAGAAATGGGTACCATGTGCGTCTTTCTTTCGGTCATTTAAAGAATTGTGTCCACTGTCCACTCCATATAATGCAATATATATTGAATGAAGTTAGAAAGATAACTTATTGATGTTTGGGCTTTAATTTATGGGTATGAGATTATTTTGGGTTTTTGTTAATAGAAAACTTAACAAACAAGACTTACACTGAATGACTTAAACTGTATTTCATATTTATTTTGTTAGTATGTTCATTTTTTAATAAGCCGAGTTTAGTAATATAAATATATCTATATGTAATGTGGCCTAACACTTTTGTTGATTTTGAATTATGAAATTTTTATAAGAAATTTTACCTTTGCATGTAAATGCAGTCATTATATCGTTGAGGAATCACATAAATCTTACGTTATAATTATTACTTTATTTAAATTTGTTTATTTTTATGTTTTATATTTCTTGTTATAATAACATATGTGTCTAGCGTTGTGCAGATAGAATTAAATACGAAAGACTAAACTTTTATAGTAGTTGATAGTTGAGATGCATGAACTTCTATAACCACATTTCCAAATTAATTATACTTGTACCATATTAACCATTAGTCTATCTTATAATCTGACATCTTTTAAATGCAGAATGCTAGCTAAATCAAGTGAGGCTAAAGCTTCTACCAAAATGATATTTTAATTTTGGATCTCATGATAAATAACATAGGGGGTAAGAAATAGGCCCTACCTCACCAGCATCACATTCAATTTTCATTTTAAAATCTAGGTCCCATGTGCATTTATAACTCTGATGAGGCTAATTAATCAAGAAAATGATGAAGAAGAAGATGATGATGGAGATGGTCCCATGAATCCTTATTCTTGATCAAATCTAGACCACTAGATGCCACTGAATGTGAAGGTAAAGTAAATGTAAGCCAACCACAGCTCTACATTTAAGGCCCTTCACCAAGGTGTGCTCTTCCTTGCACACCACTTTGCTACCAAAAACAGCTACACCTTAAGATCCTTAAGCATTATTTTTAGGGAATTTCACCCCTTTCACTTTTCTTGTAGGGTGTGCATGTGGAACAAATTGCCCCTAACAAAATGGATTTGTTCCTCTTTGTTTCTTTTTCACAATTAGTATGATTTTATGATAGGAATAAAAAGATCACTAAGAGTAACAACTTAAGAGGATTATTCAAGTGAAATTCAGTTCTTATAGTGTAAACAAATAATCTAAATTAATAATTGAGATTAAAATAGGTCATCAATGATAAATAAATTCAATTCAAATTCAGCCATATGTGTTTTTAGTTTACACCATGAAAGAGTACTTCTCATTAGTTCAATTAGCTTTAAGATGTTGATAAATCACTTTGTTTTAAATGATTTTACAAACACAAACGACACATTTAAAATGTACTACAATCAAATTATTTTAAGTTTGAATTAGATAAGACCACAGAGATCATAACGACATTTTTCCATCATCAAATTCTAATAGTATTTCAATTACTTATGTTCGTGTATGTTGCACGCTTTCTTTTTCGGGAACCCCAATTAGGTTTAATTTGAATTTGTTGCCTAACTATATGATGATTTCTAAATTAGGTTGTAGGTTGGGAATTGAGGGAGCCTAAAGGTATGGGCTCTTTGCCAATTGAGTATCTTTTTAGGGTTTGGGGTAATAGTGCTTTGCCACCACTTCCAAGGGACCCTAAAAAAGACACTCTTTATAATTCTCACTTCTTTTTACAGAAACCCACTTCCTCTCTCTCTCACACCCACCTCTCAATACTTATTGAAGAATATTGGTCCACATAGAGTCACCCTCAGCTACAAAAACAACTGGCAATGGCAAAAAAGAAAATAACATCATAAGTGGTATATAAGTGGGAGGGAGGTGTGCAAGTTCAACCATGGCGTGTCCCTCCTTTTGTAAAGTTGGTGCATAGATTCCATTTCCATCTGCACATTCCAAGAAAACAGATGAGCAAGAATATAAATCATCATATTAAGATTATGCATAAGCTCTATAGAATATACATCTCCTTAAGACTTGTGTTTACTAAAATATAATAATCATTTTGTGTGCCATGCCCTCTTTTTGGAGCAAGTGAAAAGAAGTGTTTGTGCTACTCAACTATACACAAAAATTGGGTTGGTCATGATTTTGGGTTCTTGAGTCTTTTTTTTTGCTTTTACGATACATTTGGTCTAGGTGAATTAATTAATAACTTGATTAATTGCACTACATTGGTACATTAACCGGACGATATTAGGGTTCCCTATATGAAAAAACAACAAACTTCCCTTAGGGTTTAGGCATTTTTATGAATTACCCGAAAACGAAACGGGTGAACAATTTTGTGATTATGGAAGTGTACAAATATATAGAGTGGATGGTACATGATTTGAAATGAAAGGTGAGGTTTTGGGGTCTTGAATTTGGCTTTGAAGTCATTAAGTACATTGTTGTGTAGTGAGAAGAAAAAGAAAAGAGAACAAAGTGATATTAATCCTCTAGTAGTACTTAGGAAGGAAGAGAAAAGAAAATTTTGAAATATTAATTAGTGTCAGAATATATTTGAAAGACTTAAAGGCACTCAGGCATTAACTATTTGTATTGCATTTACAAATTTCAACTACTTCCAAATCGTTGAGGATCTCAAGTGTTAAAGGAGGTTCTCAACTACCAAACACCAATTAAGGTTCTACAAATTGGGATGCCATACCCGGCAAGGTGATAAATAAAAAAATTAACTGAGTCTGGTCGGATCTTGAACCGATTTTCAATTCAATTTTATCATGTTTAGAAGAGAATTTAAAGTACCCATATAGAGTTTTAAAGTATAGTAGTTCATACTTTAGAGAATTTAAAGAATACCCATATGGTAGTTCAATAAACAATGAGCATAAATTATTAGATGCAGATTAGTCCATAAACGTACAAGCATACAATAATCGAGACAGACTAAATGATGCAAACAGTTTCAAATAACACTTGTTTTATTAATAATACGACCATACAATGTGCATGACAATAGAGTTCATCAAACGCGTTCATATAAATGATAATAGAGTTCTTGCATCATTCCGTTTCAGTAATACGATCATTATTAATAATACTTTTGTCGTTCTTGTAACCTCACACATGACTCGACCAGAGATAATTTGAGTGTGATCTATCAACTTAACAATACCATTTATGTTACACTTGCCCACATTGGACCACCACACATTTGAATTTCTACAATACGATTGTGTAAAAACTTGATAATAGAGTTTTGTCGTTCTTGAAGTTTAACCCAATTCAAACCCAAAAACAACACACAAAAGTGTGATTAGAGGGCTTAAAAGTGACATGTGTCACACAATCCCACATTGGACACCTCATTATTGGGCACAAAAAAGATGAATTGTGGAGCTCTATCTTTGAACTCCAAGTTTAAGGAGGGGCCAAAGAAAAGCAAGGGACATATGCAGAGAGGGTGTTGCTGGTTTTTGAGGCATTTGAGCAGTCTTATCCCAAAAAGAGCGCCTTCCCATGGGGAATAATGGCTCCACTGCAACCTCAGTGCCTACTTTGGTTCCAGATGTTGATGGATCATCTTTTACATCCTCATATATATAAATAAATAAGCACTGTACATGTATATGTTACTTCTTTTACACTATACCCTTTATTTTAGGGGGGTGGGTGCTAGAGATATTTGGTACCATAATAATGTATTTGCTTTTTCAGAGTACATTATTTGAGAGGCCTCAAGCTATAAAGGACTCCAAAATTGTATACACATATAGTATATAATATGCTCTACATATATATTTGGCTCCTAAACTTTGTTTTGATGCAAGAGATAAAGGTAAAAGGAACAAGAATCCAATCCTTTTCCCACTGAATCCCTATCCGTTTGTGGACATTTTTACACGTCTATCATAACATTCTCTCACCATAAGAATTTTCTTTTGATCTATGTGTCCAAACAAAATGACATGGAGAGCTGTAAAGCATTTACATATTTACAATCTTAGCAAAACCCTTTTACTTTTGTTTTTATTGAATATGACTTGAATATTTGAATGGGCTCATGATGTATTAAGATTAATCACTTTCGGTTTAAAGGTATATTAGTCATTTTTGTGATGAAGCAATTGATAAAATTGAAGCTTATTGTTAGGAAGGTGTAATATTACGAATACTACACTAATGTAACATAACATTCACAACCGCGATTGTATATCTATTCTTTCTAATATGATTCGTAGTCGCTGCATGTAGACGTGGTCGACACATAATCGGTGAACCATAAAAAATTTTGACGTTCTTATTTATTGTTTTCGTATTTCATTTTCTGATGTAAATCAACATTGACAACTTGAAGATTGTATATTGTTTCTCTCTTTCTAATAAGATTACTCTCTTCTGCTTGTAAGCCTAATTAACACATTGCAGATGAACCACAAAATTATAGATGTTCTTATTTAATTTGCTCAATTTTTCTTGTTATAATTATAGCCCCTTTTAACTAAAACTAAATTAAAGCAAAAAGAACTAAAAGTTGATCACTACTGCTACAACATTGGATTCTTGATGTGAACATCTCTTTTTGTCCTTAAACCAAATCACTACTAATGATCATTAGACCTTGACAATTCACAATAAGCAAAAAAAAATGCACTCTTCAACGATGAGAGAAGTGAGGGACAGTGCAAGATCACTAGAGGCCTCCTGCAACGGAATCGTGCGGCGAATGGTGAGCCTCCGAAGAGGCATTCTTGGAGGGTTCTCAAGAAGAAACCAACACCATTCCCAATCCAACCCCCAAACCCCATATCAGCAGCAAGTTCCTGAGGAGTTTCAGTTCCTGTCCAGCTTCGAGCAGCAATTCGGGCCCGCGCACCCATTCTTCTACGCCTGCCAGCTCGTGGAGGCACTAAAGATAGCTGAGGACGAGAACAAGTTGGTGTTCTTGTATCTGCACTCTCCGGATCACCCATTCGCGCCCTCCTTCTGCAGAGAGACTCTGTGCTCTGAGCTGGTTGTGCAGTTTCTTGATTCTAATTTTGTTTCTTGGGGAGGGATTGCACATAGAGGACAGGGGTTGCAAATGGCTGCTACACTCTCTCCGACCACATTTCCGTGTTGTGCTGTAGTGGCTCCTGCTTCTGGCAGTAGCATTGCAGTGCTTCAACAGGTCTGTCTTGGTTATTGCTGTCAGTGATCTGGTATTTATTATACACTGGAAAAATATATGCATATGATATATGTCTATAGATAGTTACAAAATTTTGTTGTGTTCAAATATGACTTTGGCAGGAATTCAAGTGTTTGGTGTACTGTGTTAATGGTAAAAAATAATGGCAAAAACCTGCTGTATTATATGCACAGTTAGAAATTGGCCCCTACCCAAAATGACACGCTTTAGAAATTTGAAAATTCTGGAGGGGCATTTTAGTCATTCATAATTAATATAAAAAAAATAAAACTAACATAGGTCTAAAGATGGTTCAACTGGTACTCTGGAAATAAAGTTAAACAAGACTTTATGCAGAAAAAAAAATAGTTAACAGTGATTTTATTCAAGATAAATGTACAGTTTCCACTGACTTCAAGTGATTTCCCCCAAAATAACAAATGATCGTTGATGTATGGTTTTCGGAATAATCTTAGCTCACAGATTTTGTGCAACTGATGAATATTAAGTTACCACATCTAGCAATTATCCCCTTAATTATCTCTCACTTGTCTGATTAATTCTCAATCAACCTCGGATTCATTTTCGATTAATCCCCGACTAATTTCGAGAGGATCATCTCTACCCAACTGGCGCCTAACATTTTTCATAACGCTGCTTAACAGTAACTGTCTTCTTAGAACCGACCCAACAAAGAGGCTCTTAATGTCATGAATCAGAGTTACTAACATTGCTGTGTCATACTATGAATGTTGATTGTAGTGTAATTGTGACTATATATATGTATGTATAGATGGAAGGACCGATAACCCCAGCACAGCTGATAGAAACTCTGCAGAGGACAATGGAGGAAAAGGGGATGGCTTTTGGGAGCAGTAAAAGGAAGGAGCAACAGAAGATAAGAGCAGACCGTCAAATAAGAGAAGAACAAGATGCAGCATATCTTGCAGCCTTACAAATAGACAAAGTGTGAAACCTAGCTAGCTATCTTCTTTAACCCTAAAGCAGAAACTTAAGATTATGAGACATGAAACTGTTAACATTGTTTTTTTGTGTACTAATTCTAGGACAAGGAAAGACTCAAGAGTTCAGCTTCGAACAAGAGGGTCCAAAAACCTTTGACAGCCCCGAACAGAGCAAGTTATGAGAAGTTATTAGGACACGATCCTCCTAAGAAACAGGATAGCAAGTTGAGAGACTCTACCAATACAGGTCATGGAAAGGGTCATCAGGCTACACAGGTAAAGACCAAGTTCATTAACCAAAAAGAAGAAGAAATAATTTGCAAAAAAAAAAGAAGAGAGAGTGTAGTATCACATCCAGTGTTCTAAAAAAACGTTAGGCGCTAATCGGGGAGGAAGGGCCTTCTCGTGACTAATCGGAAAATAATTCGGATTCTAAAATTAATCGGAAACTAATCAGAAAAATCAAAAAATTTTAAAACACCGATCACATCACATTTTTGTAAAAAATCACCATATATCTATTATTTTGAATTTTTTTGTGAACTTACATTTAGGTATCATTAAAATTTAATTGAAAACAATCTTCCTTAAATTGAATGTATTTTTTATAATTTAATTAAAATTTAACATAATTATACTTATCATTAACGAACTATGTGTACATATTTAAACGAATTATTTTGATTATTTTTTGTTTTAGAAGTAATTGTGTCATTTTGAAAGGAAAATTGGAGGTCAGGTTCAGTGTTGTAAAAAGCATTAGGCGCTAGTCGGTTGGAAATGGTTTTTTAAGGATTAGTTGGGAAATAAATCGGATCAAAGAATTAATCATAAATTGTAAAAGACTGGTCGGACAAGTCGGAGATTTTTACAACATCGGTTATATTACACGTTTCATCATATGTTTTGACAGATTTAGACAAATGGTACACAATTATAAACAGTTTGTGACAAGTTTTATCATTCAACTGAGTCTGCTGCCACAACTTCTTGCAAAAATAGATACTAGACATCCAGTTTGTATAAATATAGATAGGAGAAATGGTTTATATATGTGAGCTTAATTTTATTGAATAAGTTGTGTTGAAACTGATGTGTAGATACTGATGAGGTTTCCAAATGGTGAAAGAAGAGAGCAGAGCTTCTCTTCTGGAGACAAGATTGAGTCAGTTTACAGATACGTCGACTCGTTAGGCCTAATTGGGGGTGGCAGCTACAGGCTGATCTCAAGCTTCCCCAGAAAAGCCTATGGAGTTGAGCAGATGGGGATGACTCTCAAAGAAGCTGGTCTCCACCCAAGAGCAAGCCTCTTCTTGGAGCTGCTGTGACATCATCATCAACTCACAGATGCATATATATCTATCATAATCAGTACAACTACAAGAAACCTGTCACCTTATCTAATATCATTACCTAATAATATATAGTACCCATTTTACTGAGTTTCACAGCAAGGATCGAAGAAATCATTAACTTTAAGAGAGTTCAAATTCGTGTAACATCAGTTATGATGACTGATGAGAATTATAACCAACGACATGATACTTATATTTAGCCTTGGGATTCTCCCATAACTCGGATAGCTCCAATCTTGAACAACATTTTTCCATTCCCAAGGGCATGGGAGGATTAAAATGTTGATGAGAATGAAATATTTATTCTAACACCTTTTATGAAACAAGCAAAAATGCAAGAAAAGAGTGCTTGGAATTGAAAAGTAAGATGCTGATTTTGGTTGCAGTACACCATGGTGAGTTGTCTTTTATGTCATGTCTTTTCCAAGAAAATGATTCACATGTGAAATTGAACAATGACAAAAAAAGAAGAAGAAATAAATGAAGAAGGATTTGAATTCCATTGCAGTAATGGGACAAGAGAATCATTTGGGTGATTGGTGGCAGTAGCAGAGCTTAGTAGGGCTGTCCATTTTTATCCGGTACCCGACGACCCAACCCGATTGACTCGATTAGTGTTCGGTTAGTGTTCAGTTGCAGGATTCTTCATTTCATCTTACCTTGAGGCACATTTGTCCAGGCCTAAAATGGAAAAATGCACTAGCCGGGACTGTACCGTGGCAGGGTACTATTCTACCACTAAACCACTGGTGCTATTATTATAAAATTGAACTGAAAACATATATGTTTTTAATCTTTTATCTGTTTGTGGAGGTGAATAGTACACGACAATACTTAGTATGGTATACTTTATGTTACACATTAACATTATTAAATGGAATGGGATATGGTGCATTTTAGTATTGTACTTCCATCCATACTTGTATTGTGCATTTTAGTTATGTACATAATCATAAGTGTGACAGGTTTACCCCTAGATCTATTCCTTGAATTTTTCTTGATTACCCACATGGAAAGAATGACTATCATATCTATAATTTGGAGATTAAGGTCATTAACGTCTCTCACGACGTTCAAATTTTGGAAGACTTCTCTTAGGATCAAGGCCATGATACTTCAGTTGTCACTCCTATATTTGCTCCACAACATCCAGACATTAGTTTTGAGTTACATGACTCTTCGCCTAAAACATCTCCAAGGGATATCCTTGCTACCAGTCACCAGATTCGAGTTCCAAATCTTCTTGAATACGCGTCTCTTAAGAGTAGGCATTGTCGTATTGTGTCAATGAGGTTGTCGGACTATGACTATACTTTGCCTCCTCTTGCACCTTCTAACTTCCTTATCCTAACACCCCATTAGCCAATTCGGCAGTATATACTAACACATAGGAAATTGTATTTCGTGCTCACACTACATTTTTAGCGGTCATCTAGTCTACAGATGAGCCTCACACATTTTCTCAGGCCATTAGACATGCACATGAGAGGGACGTTATTGCTGAAGAGATTAGTGCGCTTGAAGTAAATAAGACTTGGAGTTTACCTATTTTATCATATGGAAAACGTGCAATTGATTCGAAATAGGTGTACAAAGTTAGATATAGCCTCTTGAGTGTTTTAAAGCGCGATTAGCCGCTAAAGGCTACCCATATAGAGCACATATGGAGTTCAACGAGCCTTTTGCGTCGGTAACTAAAAGGTCGTTAGTGTTACAAGTAAGAACTGACCACTCTACCAACTTAACGTTAACAATGCATTTTTGCATGGTGATTTGCATGAGGAATTATATAAGAAATTTCGTCAAGGGTTTGTTAAACAAGGGAAAATCGTGTTTGTGAACTTGGCAAGTCTGTTTATGGACTTCGTTAAGCATGACGCAACTGATATCATAAACTCACAAAGTCCATTACGACAATATTACATGCCCTATGTAGTCGTTAGAATAAGCCCAATGGGGTTTATGGTTCCTCACCCAAACTATGTATTTTTCCTATTTATACATGGATTTTTGTCTGTAATCTTCCACAAGATATCAGGAACTTTCGGCTGGAGATATGGTGCATTTCGGTGAAGTTAACGAAGTGGGGTAAGCGTTGTGCTTTTGTTCATTTTCGAAGCCAGCAATCGGGACGGTCCTGACGCAGCTCATGAATCGCTTCCCTCGGCGTCGACCAGCAGAACCCTAACGGAGGATAGACCGCGTACAGAGGAGGAACTTGTCGGGAAATCAAAAGGGGTTACATACAAAGGTTCAGAGGTCGATATTTTCAACAAGCTAGAAAAGCTAAAGCGAGAGAGACATCCTCTAGCTAAAGGACTCCATTCGAGGTATTATGTTTTCTTCTATGGTCGTTGGACTGTTGTTGACACGGAGTGTGCCTTATTCATTATCTATGCCCCGTCAAATTATTTGAAACGTTACTTCCTTGTGGAAATGGATGCCGGGTTTGGTTGGGTCAAGTGGCTCGGTGGTTTTGATAGCTGAGGCCCCCATTTTGTATGCTGTGACTAAATTTGAGAAACTTGGGGACAATTCTTTTGCTCTTATCGCCCAAATGTTTGTTGCCTGGGTCTAGTTTGGGGATCAGGAAACGTAATTTTGTAATTTGGTTTGGAGGAGACAAATGGTTGTGATTGTGTGACTGGCGGAACTTGTAGTTTTGGATATGTGAGATGGTCGCCTCAGGATGAGGGAAGGGAATTAAATTTCCATACTTTTACTTCTCACACTGGTTTCTACTTTCCCGGCGGTTGACAGGGTGACTTGGGTAAATAATATGGCTGGATTTTTGGTTCGGAGAGCATGCATTCTTTTACATGGCTCAAATAATCGCCGTTTGCAGTTCCACACAAATATATCAGTCTTTTGTAGGATTAGTACTATATGATACTCCAACGGTGTTATTGTTGGAGAAGCCAGGGGTTTCTTTTTTTGGTTCATTTTGTGGGTATTGTTTGGAATGTAGTGTTCATTTGTTGGTGTCGTGCTCATGGATATGGAGGGTGTGAGGTGGAGTTCTCAATTGGAACATGCTATTGGGATGGGGATCCGAAGTAACGGTATGGTCGGGAGATCACAAGGGCGGGGTGTCGGTGTTTTGTTCTCAGGAATTGGTGGTTTTTGGTTGGTTCGGAATGGTATGATTTTTTGAGAAAATGGTAGTTTTCTCATGACTCCTTTGTTGCAAAAGTAAAGTATTTCGTT
The DNA here is from genome assembly GCA_036897365.1 of Geranium brycei. NCBI lineage: Eukaryota > Viridiplantae > Streptophyta > Magnoliopsida > Geraniales > Geraniaceae > Geranium > Geranium brycei. The sequence goes on from JAYMTP010000004.1 coordinate 54,509, forward strand.
GGTCTTGAGTTTAACCAACTACACAATAAAATTATAAAATTAACGTAAATTGAATATTGAAAAATTGTTTGAAGAAACACTTATCATATATGTTTTGTCAATGAAAGTTTACGTGAATTTTTATATTTAACTGTTAATATACAATTTATGCCCCCATATCCTTGGTCCCCTTAATTTTTTTACATTGTGTTGTAACATCACACACAAACTTTCATATCACATACACACTGAAACATCACCACACAAAGTTTCATATCACATATACACTAAAACACCACCAAATTTAAATATAAATGTAAACCATACATCATAGTTGTAGCCAATGAATACCTGAAAAATAAATAAAATACTATGGTTCTGTACTGAAGTGAGAAAGTTAAATCACTGTTTCACATAAACAGCCAAATCATCAGTTCGTCATCCATTTTGGGCTCCTTATTGTACGATCCACTATTTTCCACATTAATTTCGTCACTAATAAAAGAAAAAAACAAGCGCCACGCCGAGCATCGATCGTCGGAGAAATGGCGCTCCGATTGGGCCATCCCTCCATCGTCAACCCGATTCGTCCGACCAATCCCATTCAGAGAAGCTTCAAATTTGCAGTTCGCAGTGGCATGGTTGACCCCAACCGCTCTCGTAAAGTACCCATCTTTCTTCACTTTCTCTCTGTTGACAAATTTGGTTCAAAATCATATTTCGTTTCAGATTCAACTTCTCTTCTCTTTGGTTGCTCTTGCTGATTAGAGATTGGTTTGAAATTGTTTTCTGGGTTTTCGTTGATTGTGGCAAATTTGTGTTCTCCAGCTCCTTCGGAGCTCTCTCTTTGATTCATGAGTAAAAAAACGACTCTTTTTTTCTGGGTTTCATTGAATGTTTGCAATCGGGGTGTATTTGACTTTTTCCCTAAGCAATCAAATGGAGTATTTGACTTTGTTGTGTGTTTTACTTGATTTGGGTGTGGTTAAGGTTTGATGATTGAGGTTTTTGTTTCTTAAGATGTTAGGCCCTTGTGGGTTTGTTGATGATAGAAACTCAGCTCATAACTACATTCTTTTGTTGATCACTTTTCTTCTTGTTTTGCTCCCATTGATTGTTTTCTCTGTGTAATTCATGTTTTTGGACACTGCAGCTAGTCTTGGAAGTAAAGAAGAAGCTTGAAAGAGAGCATCGTGCTCTACCCGTTGGTAAAAATGGAAGAGACGATGAAGATATGATCTATTGGTTTCTGAAGGACAGGAAGTTTTCGGTAGATGATACTGTCGGAAAATTGGCTAAAGCAATCGTATCCTTGAATGTGATACCAAGTGCCTCGCATGTTTTATTACACTGTTAGTCTGCATTTTGATTTCCAGTTTAGTCCATGCCAGGATGATTGTACACGTTCGTGCAACTTTTTTTCGGTTTGTAGAATTCAAGGGTTGATTAACCAACAATTATAAGCTGTTAACAACTGTTATTTGTTATATTAAACCAGGAGTTGCTACGTTGAAAATGTGGTGTTTTGTTTACTAGTAGAAAACAACTATGCTCAATAAAGAAAGATTGTGGACATTTTGTACCTTTTTCTTTCTACCACAATTAGAAATGGCGCCAAGAATTCCTAGTGTCTGAATTGTCGGAAGAATCACTGAGAGGTGTTGCGAGGACTGGAAAAGCCTACGTTCATGACTTTCTAGACATCAACAACAGACCAGTGCTCATAGTGGTACCATCCAAGCATTTTCCTGCCGTAAGTATTTATGTTAAAGTGCTCACTCTTGATATGCTCGGTAAGGACATTGTGTTATCAAATATTTAGCCATGGAGTGTCGAATGTGTAACTTAAACATGCAATCGAAGTTACATTCCCAGATCATGAACTTCATTGCTGTCAGTTAGGTTGGGGGTTTCTGTAGGAAACTGGGTATGATCCACGGTTATGTTGATGAATACGCTTATCTAGAATGCCATCATTATGTATCTGTTGTGACGCAACATATGTATTTTTTTAATGTCATAATTTTTCTCTTCCACTGGAACCTTCGCTTCCCCGCAATAGACCTCGTAAGAGGACAGTGATCACTTGACCACTTGGCTAAGCCCTAGTAGGTAAAAGTTATGGGACTCGTAGAATGGCAGAGGCAGATAGAGCTTTTGCACATTTTCGTGAATCCAAGAACTGAATCTATGTCTCTTTTAAGGTTAGAGGAACGGGTAAAGTTAAGGTTCTGATACAACATAATGTTGTTTTTATATATCTTCTTGTGATAGAACATTAATCTAGCTTTTAAATATGCTATCTACTTAAAAGAAAATTAAAAAAGAACAAAAGAAACTGTGGTTCAGAACAGTTATATGTGAAGATGCTGTCAAATATGGAGTTTAATTTGTGAATGATATGTCTATTCCGACTTTCTCTTAGATTCATCATCAATCCTGTCTTTTGATGATATGTAGATATTATGATACGACAGATATTTCTTATCTTGTGGCATTTTTATACATTCTTTCATCTATGAGTTCCATTTGGGATTTCACGCATCTGATTTTGTTGGCCTGAAATACTGAAGTTTCAAATGACATGGTTGCAGCAGCATGATCCTGTCCAAGATGAGAAACTATGCGTCTTTCTTCTCGAAAAAGCAATAAGTAAACTTCCAGCTGGAAAAGAAGACATTCTTGGACTCTTTGATCTTCGGGGCTTTGGTACTGAGAATGCAGATATTAAGTTCATATCATTTTTGGTAACTTCTATTTTCCAATTCTAATCATTAGGATGAATCTACTTCTTTTGTTAATTTTTTTTATAAATATAAACTGAATTCGTTCAGATGCTTATGTTGGTATCTTGTTGTTGTAGCTGTTTCACATTCTTGAAAGTACTAATCAGCTAACCCTTGTCATCCATATACATTGGAGTTTCTGAGTTGATTTATTGCTCTCTTTTTTCCAGTTCAATGTATTTTACTATTACTATCCAAAGCGGTTGGGTGAAGTGCTCTTTGTGGAAGCTCCCTTTGTCTTCAAGCCAATTTGGCAGATGGCCAAGCCCTTGCTAAAATCGTATGCTTCTCTGGTATGATTATCAACTTCAATTCTTATTCCTCATCATCTATAAGTTTGATATTAATATTTTTTGGAAATTGTAGTTCACTACCTTGTACTGGACATCTTTAACAATTCACTACCCTCAACATTTTCCCTTACACATTACCCCCACTCTCTTTTTTTTTGTATTTTGCATTGCACCTTTATCAGCATCATCAAAATTGCTTTCAATAACTGTAATACCCATGTTAAAATTATTATTCTTGCAACTTCACTGCAACTGTAAGTGTGTGAAGTTTCCATACTGAAAACAACTAAAACTTGAAGTTTCTGGTAATTCAATAACCCTTTAGAAGAAAAAGGCGGCCTGCATAAAAATGGACCAAAATCCCCAAATGTCTACAGAAGCTACTCATATGAGACTTGTCAAACAACCAAAATCGAAACAAAGTGAATAAAGCAATTTCTCCCAAAAGCTTAACAAAAAACAGTTAAGGGTAGTGAAATGTACTCAGTAATTTCCCCTATGGCTTTTCCAAATGTCACTGGCCTGTATTTGATTTCCCTTTCATATTAATGTGCTGAGTACTTCTTTGGTCACAATTTATTTGTTTTTGAAGGCAAAATTTTGTTCTGCGGGGACAGTGAGAGAGTATTTTACAGAAGCAACCTTGCCGGCCAACTTTAAAGAGTGAGGGCATCATCACTCTCTGAACGTTCACGAGATTTGGGGTATGGACTTCATAACCATATGCCAACTTTGTCGGTAGGATGAAAGATAATAATTGTAGCCTAGAGCTAAGAGATGATTTGCCAATCAATTTTTTGTTAGAAATGCTCATTTCTACAGTGATTAGATTTAGCTGGCATGAAGATAGGTTTTCTTCTCTAAAGTGTGCAGGAATTTGGTGAACCAGAATGGAAATTTGTGGTGTGCAGTTCAGACGTTCGGCCACAAATAGGGTTTCCCGCGAAATTCAAGAACGATGCGAAATCTTCAGGCTTGAACACATTGAAGATCTTATTACAATTTTTTTTACACCAATTACTTGATTTGTTCTTCTGTTGATGGTGGAAACTTATCCCTACTCAAATAATTCATTTGAACTGGTGATCATTGTTCCGCACATTTGATTTGCTATGTAATAAAATAGCGCCATCTTTGAAATAATGTTGGAATGATATTGCTTGATTGAGATGTGTAAAGAAGATATGTTAAACCCTTTCATAATCACGTATATGTTCAAGGCATAAGTTGAAACCTACTAAATTTGAAGACCAGAAACTGTAAGAATAAAGGTTGTAAAATCATCCAATAATGGTTTCATGTCTACGTATTAGAATTTGACAGCAAAATTATGAGGCATCTGCAGAACAGCAACAAATAAGGAAAATGTACTATAGTGACCTGGAAGTAATCATAAACATTACACAGCAACAAAACTCAAATTATTTCTACTAATAAATGCCTAAATATATATATTAGGCACAACTAAACAAGGCCACAACACAACCTGGCATTGACATTGGGATGTAACAGGTAAATTTCTCTATTTCATTTCCTCGGATAATACATATCACGGAAGAAAGGAATAATGATCATTAAATACAACGATCTAGAAGACGAGTCAAAGGTTCCACGGCGTACCCAAACCATGACCAAGTTACATTGTTCAGTTCAGATGCATTTTTAAAGGGAAACAAAGGAAAGAAAGAAACCACATCCTCTTCATCAAATGGAAAAGCCAACACCATCTTCTTTGCTCCTAACCCTGATCAATGCACACACACACACACCATCAGTTTATCAGATAAATTTTGCAAGTTCAACCAAAATGCCACCAAAACATAACAATACCTGAGATGTAATATGCCATGCCACTTGAGAGCCCGTGACGTGATGTGTGGCAATGACAAAAAAGTCACCATCTCAGAGGTTTATCCGCTACTCATCTACTCGAACACTGTCAGTTTGTCGTCCATAGAAGTTTGCCCCACCACGCCTTGAGTTTCTCTGACCTCTCTCCCTGTATCTGCCATCCATATTATGGGAACCACTATTTGGCCCTTCAACATTGCCTGATGTGTTACTGTTATTGTAGGGTCCAACTGGCTGGTACTCATAATAGGCATTCTGCCTCTGCCTTTCCCGATTTGCAGGTTGGTTGTGTTGTCTGTTAACTTGCCCGCCTGCGCTCCAATCTCCACGAGAATCGTGCCCTCTTCCATAATGGCTATTTTGGTTTCCATTCTTGCGGAAGCCTGAAAAGGGGCGATGTTCATGTCGAATGTCTGTGCCACCAGAAGGTGGCTCACTTGGACCTACGGGAACCTGGTTTGGTGAGTTGGGGCGCCCTTTCAGATCTGCCATCTTTTTCTCTCTATTCACCTCTTGATGTTTTACATCTGGTGCTTCTTCCACACTACTTTTCACAGAACTGTGATGACCATGGTGAGACTGGGCATTCACATCGCCTGTCTCCATATGCTGAGATGGAAGTAGCATCCCACTTCGAGAAACAGACTCCTTTTTCTTTCCCCTAAAAACCTCAACATTAGAATTTTGAACGCCACCATCAGGCTGGACGGAGAGTTGATCGCTACCAGAAAATGCCTGAGACTTGGGTTGCCAATGGGCTGTTGATCGTTCCCCAACACCACGACCATCTCGCGGTGAAGTTGAGTCTACCTGGCTTATCTTAGGGGGCAATAATTGAGCAGAAATCGCAGTGTCCCCACTATTTATTTTCTTGTGATCAATGTCACGACTGTTTCCCGGGTTTTTGTTACCCCTGAACGATTGGTGCTGTCGTCTTCCCATCACTCCTTGACCTTTCACACCAGGAACTGAATCAAAGAGCTTTGGTTGCTCATTCTCCAAGCTCTCCTCGGCCTTCTTTGGTTGCTGATGCTCAACTGATCTTTGGACATCACGTGATCCTTGGACACTGAGTGGTTCAGATGCACCACGCTGGCGCCATGATCCATGTGCTTTCCCCTGCTTATTTTGCCTACCATCCACATTCGTATACTCCATCATGGACCCTACTTTCTCTGTATCAGAATTAGCAGGATGCCTACCCGCTGTACCTTGAGAATCAAAATCTGCACTTTTAACAGCCTCATCAGGTTGTTGAATGGTTCCTAGTTGTGCCAATTCTTTGGCTACAGGTTTAGGGACGTATATTTCAATTTCTGCTCTCTTGTTTTTAGCATTATTATTCTGCACTAAGTCTCTCTTCACAGAGGAAGTAGCTGCATCAACTATAGTTTTGTCAGTAGATTCATCAGCATCCTCTGCCCTGGTATGTGACCGGATAGGTGCCCAAACTACAGCCTCACCGCTATGGACCTTCTCTGCAACTCTATTAACTTGGGGGTTTCTCTGCACTCTCCGTGGATTCTGAGACCTGGATCGATCATTCACTCTAACATGAGATTCTTCATTTGACAAAGTTGAATGCTGATTTGATGACTGGCTTGCATCTTTTAAAGCAATTACTGGCTGAAGTGAGCTAGGTAGCACCTCAAGCTCTTGAAGCTTTGGGTTATCATTTTCAATAAAATTTTTTGCAGGAGTTGGTTCTTTTAGCGCTGATGATGGCAAAGAAGCTGTAGATGAAACTGCCTCCACTTTGTGTTTGTTCTTGGCACTCTTATTTTTTCTCCTTTGATGCGTTGAGGACTCTGGCAAGCTTGGGGCACTTCCATTGGTAGCCACCTCAGCAGATCTAATAGTGTTAACAGGCACATCATCATTCCCTTTCATTATTTCGGATGCACTTATAGAAGAAACCTTTTCAGTAGCACTCTTTTCCTGAGACATGCCGTGCTTTTGTTTAAATCCCGCACGTTTCTGCTTAGGCATGCCACCATCAAGAACCTCGAAAGTAGTTTTATAAGCATTCTCACAATGGGTATCCCTTTGTGAGTGTATAGAGAGGTTCTGTACACCAGATTGGATGGGAGCACACTCTGGCAGCACCGGAACTAGCTCACTGGAAGAAAGTGTTGATCTCTCAGCTCTATCTGTGTTGCTCTCGTTACTCTTAGAAACTAAGTTTGGGTGGGAAGTCGAGCTCAGTCCTTCAAACTCGCTAGTTAATGTCACTGACTCAGTCAACCCTTGAGATCCTTCTTTGCTATTCTGGATAGGACCACTCTTGTGGCCAGAATCATCCACTGATTGTGCGCGTCTGTTCAACTCTTCCAATTTAGCACGAGCATTAGCCTTCTGCCTACTTAAACGTTCTTCCTCCTCCTTTTGGCGTAGCTTAAGACGTTGTTGGGCTAGCTCTTTTCTCTTAGCACGCTGATGAACGAATCCAGAAGAATGTAAATCTTAAATGCACATGCACAAACACACAACTAGTAAATATGCAATTAAAAGAATAGCATGCTGTGTATACCTCAGAATCATTTGGATCAATCATGGGCACTCCGAATTCTCTCTCATCCTTCATTTGAGGGCCAGACTTCTCAGGAGCCAACATTGTATGGTGGTCTTGCATACTAACAGTAGAAGTTCCACCATGTACAGCTGACACCTTGTTTGGATAGTCTACGATGGGAGGTCTCTTCTGCCAGTCATCAACCTCGTGGGCATTGATCCTTCCTTTACCACGATGATCAGATCTACCTTGCATGCCATGAGATCTCCTATGGATCAACATATCAGTATTTCCTACGTATCAAAAACAATAGAAACGCAGGGAATGTGAGAATTTGAGACATACCTGGAGATGGCTACTCCACTGTCATTAGTAGAACCAAGATTCATATCTCCCACAGAAGCAACCCCGTCGTGGGATGGGGGAGTTGAGATTCTACGGGAATGATTTCTTCCATGATACATAGATCCACTACCAGCTTCATTAGTTAATTGGCCAGCTTTAACAACTTGAGGTTTATTACTGTGCTCATCCCTATTGTATCCAGATGAAACGTCATGCCGTGCATCCCGTGCTTTCGCATTTAAACCCTCTATTTTTTTAATCAGACTAGATTCTTTCGGGGATGTTAAGAGAGGCGGCTGAGATTCTGGAAAAGGATAGGCTGCAGGTTCCGATTTCTTGATTGAAATGGTGTCAGTAGTTTTCCTATTCACCATATTCTTAGGTGAGTTTACTTTGGAACTCACAGAACGGCTTCCTCTACTGTCAGAAGTCTCTTTTTTTCTTGGATTTATCCCTTCATCTATGTGATCTGCTCCCCATTCACTCTCTGCTGATGTTCTTGGTTTCTCACCTTTTTCATTACGAGTCACAGTACTTGCCGCACTGCCTTCCCACTTCTGATCATCTTTTCCATCCAAACCATTATGCTGCTTCAAAAGAACTTTATATGGTCCTCGGGTATCATGCAGATGACCAGAATGGTCATGGTCCGGAACAAACGCTTTGCCAGTAGAACCATGTCCATCAGATCTGCCATGGTGGTTACCAGGATCAGGACCATTTTGACTGGAGTGCCTATTATAGACAGCAGGGCCAACTCCCCCTCCCATGTATGGCATATCTCGTTCACTAGGATTGCAGTACCCCATTGGGGGACCATAATATCCATCATAAGGCACTGGACCCGGGTAAAAACCAGGTCTCATTGGCATACCTGGACGAATATAAGCATCGGGCATGTGAGGTCTATACATGTCTCCATTCTTTGGGTGGTGCCCTCTTGGTCCAGTTCCCGCTTGGGGAACTGATTGTGGGTTCGCAAGTGCGGCACCAGGCATCTGAGGGTGAAAATAAGGATATGGTTCCATGGGAAAGCCACCGGGAGGAACTGGATTTCCGTATGGCGGAGCTCCTGGAGGTCCTCTATACCAAACGCCACCCGGTGGATTATTCATTGGAGGACCTCGCCATGCCTCATAATGGTGAGGAGGGCGAATATTAGCATTAGGGTAGGGTTGGGGATCACCATGCCACCTCTCCACACTGGGCCTCATTCCATCTTCTCCGTATGCAGGATTCTCCCTTTTCCAAGAATTAGAATTGTCACTCTTCACATTTGCGTTTACAGAAGATTCCCCTGAAATGAAAGAAGCATATATTTATTACCTCTGACAAATAAAAAAGGTATGACACAGTTCAATAAAAATGGAAACAGAGAAACAAATGAAACATCATGCTATAAACATGAAGTTGAAAGCATATACCGAGACCATCTTTAAATGTGGCATTCCTCTCTTTTGCAGGTTCTACACCACTAGAAGGCGAGCCAGGTTGGTCATAGGAGTCGTGGTCTGTTAATTAAGAAATCAAAGAACTCTTAATGAAGTCTTAGAACTTGTTTCAAATCACAGCCACAAAACTTTCATATTAATGTAGATATAAATATAAAAGCATGGAACCTTGAGATTCAACGTTCTTTTCAGAATGGTCCATTTCTGCACCGAGTGTTGGGAAATCTCCAGTAGCCAGAGAAAACCCATCCTTTTTAGATGATGTCACTCCCTGCACGCATAACATTGAATATATAAAACCAGTCAGAAAACATAGTAACACCATAAGCAAATTCATTGTATTTTAAGGCACAGATACTTGCCAACTTTTCTGCAGTCCCAGTGGCACCCCATGCCGCAGAATTCTCAGGGACGGATTCGGCAAAACGGGATAAGTGTGAGCTACCAGGTCTTGTTTCTGCACTGCGGGGACGCAGAGATGTCAGTGTGGTTCGATTTGAAGTTACTAGCCCAGAAGCTGACGATGGCCTAGAATTCTGCCCCCATGCACTATTAACTGGTTCATAAGCTTTATCACTACTAGCGGATGATGGCCGAGTGCCACTTCCACCAGATGATGGACGACCACTTGGTGAACCACCACCACCATCAGTATTTGGAGACGGTGTAGATGAACCCCATGGATTTGATGCAGTAGATGATGATTTGCCGCCCCAACTAAGGGTACCCCTAAGATGTGCAAGGAACAACTTTAAAGACTAATTCAAGAAAAATGTAACCCATGATAGATAATCAGGACAAAAATCAATTGCAAAATAGGAATTTCATAATGATACAAGAGAAACAGGAATGCAGTGGCAAGAGAGAAAAAAATGGAAAACTTACTTGGGAACAATTTCAACATTTGGATCCAGACCGTGATTTTCTAACCTTGAAACAACAGAATGATGACATGTAAGTTCAGAAGACAAACCAACACCTCGTTAAACCTGAACTATAACTAATTCAAAAGAGAATCAAATACCTTTGGCTAGGTAAATTAATTGGTTTTGGGACAACAACTTTCCCTATAACAGTCATGCCGCCTCTTCTTCCAGAAGAAGTCCACCTATGAACAATATGCACATTATCACAATTTTAGATCATGCCATGTACACACCACTGGACGACTTTTAAAGTTCTGTCAAGTAAAGAAGCTTCATATTTAAAAATAAAAGGTGTGTTAACTTGGCATTTAAGATAGTGAATGTCAAATGTTTTTTCAAGCTTTTCACAAAACACCCAAAACCAATCTTGCATAAGCCCACAAATGTCACTGATGTAGCAGAAAGGACAAAAAGGAAAAGGCGTATTAAAGAATTACATAACCACAATAGAGTTATTAGTTCAAGTTGCCATGATCCAACCCATGGATACAGAACATTAAAGATAGTATGTGGGAAGCTAAAGGGGAAAATAAGGTATTTTACCGACGCTCTCCAGTCGACATACTTGACGTCATTATTCAACTGTAATTTCAAGGTCATTCAATCAGGCTTTACTTATCACAGCCTGCAGTAACAAATAAACATTAAACACATGGATTCAACAGAGGATATTTTAAAGAATAATGAATATACCAACTCATTCATGTAAAATGCAATTCCTATTCTTCTATTGAATATGTGGGAAACTAAATCAGCCTCAAATATAACAAACAATCGCATCTAAACAATTCTTCCTAGTTCCTATACAACAGAGCACCATGAACTCTTCAATTTCCAAATCTATACAGACTTAAATCACAAAATATAACTAATATATACAGTTCTCTAAGTCTCAAAAGCAGACATAGTCAACAAGAGATCAAATAGTTTTTTATATGCCCGATAAAAAGATTTATATTGGTTCAAAAAAACCAAGATAGACAGTTGGGCAAAAAGACAACTTTCTCCATATGTGGATGGATGTGTAGAATCAGCACACATCATGCGGCACTCATGAGAAGTGAAGATTTATGAGCATGTTTGATACGACACTTGAACACAAGTGGAAATATAGTTGAATTTTGATCCCTGCAGAAAAGTTCTTAATACTTATAAGCCTAGTCAACCCATTTTCAGTAACCCATATCCTACTTCAGAATGTTCAAAGCTGGTAAGAAAAGATCGAAACAAGACTAACAATCCCTACGCTATATTGATTGTAGACTCTCAAAAAACACCTTCTTAATGAACATCTCTAACAAACTGCTCTAGGAAAAAAAATGCATATACTTCCAAACTAGAGATGCTACTCCACCACCAATTTTTTGATCAATCATATTGATTAGTGAACAGGCCTTACAGAGCTTCCAAATTGTTTCCATTGGATACAACACAAAACCCAATTAAGGTGACAGCCAAACAACAACAAAAACATTATTTAACAAAATGCAACAAAATATCTCCCTCCACACCCCAACACAACAGCAATCAATCAAACCCACATCATAAATCTTCCAAACAACCCTCCATTGCCCAGATAATCAAACACATACCCCACAACCCATTCAGGCATAACTAGACTCAAACATACAAAATTGGTCGAACTTATTTTCATTTTCCAGTTAACTACCTTTTCTATTTTTGATTTTTCCCCTTCAATCCCTCAGGAACCAATCTGACACCAACCGATGCCCAAATGATAAAGTCGAAACCAAATTCAACAGTGGTAATGACTTGCCTGAGAAAGAGATGGGTTCAAACGTGCTCCACGAAACCCTAATGAGAGAAGACAAAAGCTCGCAGCTTTAAGAGAGAAACAAGCTCGGCACAGGAACGGGATCGATCGCAGAAGATATTCGTGGAGATCTGTGTGCTCGTGAAGCGATTGCGTAGTGATATTGTTTTCCAGATCGGAGAAGATGGAGGGAGAAGCAGCGAGAAAGAGGAGAGAGCTAAAAGAAGAATAAGCGAGCGTGTTGGGCCTATATTGTGAATAAAAATACCATCTTTAAAATCAAAAATATGTATTTGTAAAAATAATAAATAACAGAAAAATTAGTGATAAAATTAAAGAAGCATATAGAAAAAATACAAATGGTTGCTCTCTTTTGCCTTTTTGGTACCAAAAAAACATGTATACTTATGTATGGATACTTTAATTAATTGTATAAAGTACAAGATACAAATCTATCCATTCATCTTCTGTAGTCTATGTATTAAAGGTGTTAAGGTCAATGAAATATAAAAAATAATAAAAAGTAAGAGCATATAACTGAAGATGTCAGATTTCATCACAAAAATTGTTCATTTAGCCAAATAAAAATAGATAGAAGGAGAAAAATCAAACCTAATTCTCAAAATTGTCATACATTAAAATTTTACAATCATCAAATCTGGAGTCAAATCTGGAGTCTCTCACTCCAGAGACAAACATGTTTCAAACTCAATATAGTAATAAGTAAGGTTCACATGGACAAGTACAGAACCAGTCTGACCAAAACCAGTGAATAAATATAGGCCACTGTGCTCTCTCCCTGCAAAAAACTGATACTTTGCAACTCAGAAACACTGAATATGGAACATTTCATCTTCTATCATCATTCATCACAACTCTGAACTGAATATACATTACAGGCTTTATAAGATTTCATGATAGGTTTTACAGAGGTTCTTTATGATATATATATATACAATCAGATAGGAAATCAAGTCAATGTACCAAAGGGATTGATGAGTTCCATCAGGTGCATCAGTTCTGGTGGGAGTTTCAGTATGAAGATTTTCTGGTGTAGGCACATCCATCAACTTCAAACGCATTGATGTCCACCCAGACTTCGTTCACGCGCCCGAAGAGCTGGAATGGGGAGTCGTACTGTGCGATCGAGTAAGCATAGCCGCTTTCAGCAGATGTGGAGTTGGCCCACGGAGATGTACTCAGGCTGGTGGCGAGTTTCTGCGCCTCTTTGATGATGTTACTGTCCCTTGCAAAACCAGAGAACTTTCTCACAGCAACACAGTGACTGTCCCATGTGTAGGGCTTCAGGTTCAGTTCGGGGAGGGGAAGTGGCGGGCTGGCTTGGAACTTCACGGGGACATAGAAGCTAACAAAATAGGCTGACGAGTGGAGGGGTCCTGCTTCGGGGATTAAGCTTGTCAAGACTGGAGCTGTCATAGGAATCCGAGAGAAATTCAGATTGGCACCTTCAATGTACTGGAACAACCTGTGAGGCAAACAAGTGAATGTGTAATGAATGAAATGGTCTGCTAGGGTACATAAGATAGATCAACTTCAAATAGTGCTTGGTGAAAATGTGCAGGATGGTTTAGCTTCCTGGAAAGAGCAGATAGCATGATATCAACAAATTACAAAACCCAACATAACAATAATGTAAGAAAGGGGTAGATTATCAATATCATTAGTCATTACCAACTTTAAAAGAGTAAGAGCTTCACATGGATACATAAATTCAGAGATGATGATGAACATTTGTGAGGGTTAATAATTGTGTGTGGGAAAAGGGGAAAATAGCTCCACTCTTATAAAGCAAGAATCGGGAAATGGGTTTGAACAAGCATTTTACTTTCACCCACATCTAAGATCTGCAAATGAAGGCAATGGCTAGGGTATGTATGGAGCACTCTAGTCTTGAATTATGCAGAAGAACATTATTCCATACAAGTGCATGTTTGATAATGCATTGCAATGTTATTGTTGCAGCATAATGATATGGAGGATACAAGTGTAAGAATCACAATACAATATTGAAAAAGAGATTGCACCAAATAGCAACATCTCCGGTTAAGAAGAAAAGTCCAAATGTATATTCCCAATACATTACACCAAAACTTAGGTTTCTGATAATTTATATACTCTAAGCTTGTTTTGCTTGTCCAGGACTGGACCAAGCAGACTCAAATATGCCCAAAATGTACATGTGGCTCTAGTATTATAAACCATCTAGCAAAATGACCCAAACATTTCTTTAAACAAACAAAAAAAACCAGACATGAGCATTAGTGCGTGAAGATTGTTCTCAAGTCATTTGGTGAACAAACAAACACTTAGAAGGTTCAATTTTTACATAATTTTGTTTGGTTCCCATTTCTCTGCATGCTTTTGGAGAGAAAAAAAGTGTCAAAATTGAAAGTTCATTCATTTTCTGCTTGGTTTCTACTTTACAAAATCCTAAGGGAAAATCAGGCCCAAGATTTATCTAAAAATTTCTCTAAATTTGTTTGTTTCACGAAATTAAATATCATCTCCAACCTGGTTAGAAACGATAAATCACCTCCCTCATTTCCTTCCACTTTCTCAGCAAGTAAACATCACGATTACTTCATCGATCAATCATATCATAAAACCCACAAGGAAAAGCACTCCAATTAGGGTCACGAAATTAAAAAGAACAAAACCCAAGACTAAAACCCTCATCTTAGGGATTTTCCTGCGGTTTCTCAGCTTCCAAACAACCAATCAACAATCGATCCAACAAAACAAGTTTGGGCGCACCTGTGGAAGCCATTTCTGGTGGCTTTCTCGAAGGAGAGGTCGCGAACAGCAGGAGCGGACATCCAAGTGGAATCTCTGTAGAGCCTGATCTCGAAATCAGATTCAACGTGAACCACCGTGAACTGTGGAGATTCGATGGCGCTGCACAGAGCCACGAAGAAGAAGAAGAAGAAGAAGTTGAGCACTGTGATCTTCAGCAACCCAGAATTCTCCATTGTTTTTCTCCTTTCTCTTTGCTTCTGTTGAGATAGAGAACACTGTAGATTAAGTTTTTGCGTCTTATTCACTTCAAATACGTAGAGAGAGAGATGGTTTCTATTTGTTGAAATTACAATTTTGTCCACGTTATTTCAAGAATAAAGAAAGCCAGTGGCTGGCGATCAATCCAATGACTCGAATGTTCTCGAGGCTACAATGGTAAATAAATAGTTCAAGTCTTCCTTTTTGCACAGAATCAGTAAAAGAGTTAGCTTCTGACATTATTTGAATTTTATTTATTAAATTAAATTAAATATTTGATTTAAGTTTGTTGTAATTTAGTTTGAGTTGAATTTGAATTTAAAGTTTAACTTGTATATTAAATGAGTTTCGCTCAATTTTGATTTTTTAAGATTCAACATGTTTGTGAGTGGGTTTATTTGATATTCAATTAATACTAGCTCGTTTTGTATATAATAAATTATTATATGTATATTCATATTTTTAATATTAATTTTAACAAGAATATTTTGACCTGAACTTGTTCTTAGTTTCATAAACTCGTTCGATTGTAAGTCTAGTTTGAGTCAAATTTTTTTTTTCACGAATCGAACTGATCCTTGTCAAATTAAGTCTCGATTTGGTTTGTTTATACACCTACTTTCGGGGCGGGTTTTACCTTTCCCTACCCGAACCCGAACTCCTCACAGTTTCTTAATTTTTTTTAATTTGGTCCTCGTTAACTAAATATATTTTATTTTAGTTAACTAAAATAAATTAATTTTTATACATATCAAACAAACACATGTTGAAAATTTATTTCATTCAACTCAATCCAATTTTTATGGCCATTCTAATTAGTAATTTCACCCCTTCAAATGGGAGCAAATATTCGGATTGAATATTATTTGGAATAAAACGAGAGAGTAATGATTAATTAAATACCTAATTTTTTCAAAAAAAAATTAAATACCTAATGATTTAAAGCCAAACGAGAAGCGGCTAAAAAGGTGTGCTACTGCTTTAAAGTTAAACCAAAACAATCAACAATCCGCCGGCAAAAGAAACCCTCAGAGCTACAGAAACCAAACGAAGTAAAGGAGCGGCCTTTACTTGCTCACTCCAACTCCAAGCCCATACCTATTTTCTTCACTCCCTAATAGCATATGGGTTTGCATTAAAATCGAGAATCAGGCTCCTTTTGTTCTTTCGACAGCAACAAAAATGGTGGGCAAAACTTGCTCTGCTCCACTCTCTTCCATAGCAGCTTCCAATTCCTTTCCTTCTCAGTCCAAGAAACGTTTTCCCAAGGTATGTTTTGATACTTTCTCTGTGGGTTTTCCTTAAAAATGCTGTCTTTAGTGTTTTTAATCGAGCTACTGTTTGTATGAGCTTTGATTTTGCTCTTATTAGCATTTTCAATGCCAAAAGAGTCTTGCTTCTGGTTTTTCTTGATGGGGTTCTTTGTATGCTTCTCTACTTCAGTGGCTTTGACTGTCTTTTGTGCTTGAAATATCCATCGTTACTCTGTGATTATTTGTTTTTCTGTAATTTAGTGATGCTCATTACAATTACATGCTTCAATAGTATCCTAAAATCTACTCGGGTCGATTTTTAGACCTACATTATAGATAGTGGTGTGCTCTGTACAAAATCTTACCCATTTCCCTTCACTGGAATTTATTCGTTGTCTCTGGCTAACCTTTTGTTCACAACATCAGTGCTTACCAAGGTGATAAATTTTCTTGAAATATTGTTTTGTGATCCTTTGGGTGAATGAGCAACCTAGGTATTATTGTAAATTTGTAATACTTCCATTTGAGCACATGCACAAATGATAGGTGACCTACTTTGGTTGGACCAACTTGGACAGTATGGCCTTTCTTCTCATTATAGGTTATGAGATAGCAAAGAAAGGCGCTTATTCTTGTCAAATGGAACTAGACGGTTCCACAGACATATACATTTGCTGAGATTCTCTTGAATTGACGAACATTTTGCATTTAGACGTGTTTCTGAAGTTATAGCATTTATGTTGGAATGTTAGATCCTACCCCTAAGAGATAACGTTATTTCCTAATATTTTTTACCCCAAAGCTCTTAAGTTGTCATTATGTTTGGCAATTAGTAAAAAAGAGATATCAGCCTCGCATTTTCTCTCTTAAATACTTGACATCTAATTCATATCAAATTGGATTTATTAAGTTCCTTTTCCATCATCGTAAGTGTTAAATCCTTTTGTTCAGGGATCAACTGGAATTGTTTCAATAGATGATCAGAAGCATTTTTATCAACTAGATATTTCATATGAATTGGATAGAAAGTGATATTGTAGAAAGGTAGGTTAGTCATGCATCAGAAACTATTATGGAGAAGAGTGCTGATAGGAATATGGTTATAATTGATAAGTAGACTGTTAATGGTTTGACTTTATATTCATGTTGATTTTGAGAAGATAAACTATTTTTTGCCTTTCATATCATACATTTTATTACGTGGTTCTATTTTATGCAAAGCATGAATAATGGTTAAAGTTGTGTACACTGGTTTATGCCTAATAGAGTCTCATATCTAGTTCATCTTTTATGAAGAATGTCTTTGATACAAGTCCTAATGTGATAAGGAATAATAGTCTAAGTGGCATTTTAATTATTGTATTAGTTTTGGGTTAGAGTTGGGATTAGTTTGAATTAGTTTGGGATTAGTACTTCTAGTCGAATGAGGTTATTAGTTGGAATTAGGGTTCAAGTAGGCTATAAATACCTATGGGTTCCATGAATAAAGGATGGAGAAAATTATTAGTAAATTGGTTCCTTTTGAGATCTTGTGTTCTTTCTATAACAAATGCTAAATTGAGATTAGAGCTCTCTCGTTAATCGAGCTCAACTATCTATCTAAATCAGCCCATAACCAGATCCAACGCGGGACCGTACCACTCTTCCATGTAACTCATGATATTCTCTACAATCATCCTGGAATCTTAAGAAACGTCCATTTCTGATAGTATTTAATTACGTTTTCCCACCTGTATAACTCTTATGCTCTGATTTTCAGCTAGCTTTCTTACCAGGACTGTATAACAGGCAGCAGCAATATGAGGCCCAACAGCTCAAAATTGAAGGTGCATTTCATAATTTCTTGGATATACATTCAAGTTCACAAACAGTAAACTATCAGACTATCTGTTAAGTGTGATTAGATCACTTGGAGTTAGATTTATCTCTAAAGAACCTATTAAGCGAGATTGATACAATAACATTACTATGAAGCCATTGAGATATCGTTTAATTGTTGGTTATAGCTACTCCAATGCAATATGAACAAATATTTCAACAAATAGTTCTGACTTATTCTACTTGAGTGTCACTTTGTTTCACGTTTTTCTTCTTTTCTATTGAGTAGTCAAGTCTTGTCACTCGACGCGTGAGGCCCTGAAGCTGAAGGGAAGGTTTCTGAGTCAACATGCTTTGTTTGCTACTTCTGAGGACCGCCCAACATTCAATGAACCTGAAACAGATGACGTAGAGGGCTTAAATGATGACCAAAGTACCAAGAGTTTATTTCCTGCTAGCCGTTCAATTGACCATTTGGAGGGCACTAATGGAAAAGCAGGTTTTGCATCATTTTACAATCCTCCATATAAAAGAGAGGATGAAATCTTAACACCCCTTCCAAAAAGGAGCAAAAAGAATGACCTACTGTGTTTGATTGGTCCTGCTGTTCTTGTGGCTTCCTTCATATTCCCCTCACTTTATTTGCGCAAGATGATCTCGGCTATATTTGAGGACTCGTTATTGACGGGTAAGCCTCTTGTTCTTGTTTATTTCGCGGCAAAATTTTCTCGCGTAGCTGTACAACTATTGTCTATTGATTTGTAAACTTTTCTATACTGTGCTCAGTACTTCACATAAACTCAAAAACTGAAGGGAATGAAAAGCTTACTTTAACAAAAACTGAAGGCGTTAAGGATTTACTGAGGGTATCGTATGATTCATTTTTCTGGTCACTTTATTTTCTTTTTAATGATATATCACAATACAACCGTGAACTCTTTGCAGTTTGCTTATGTCGTCAATTTCACTTTAGTCAAAATTAGACTATTTGTTGCTTCACTTCTGAACGTGGAGGGAAATGATCTTGCACAATGAATATGAATTACTGACATCAAATTTTGAATATGTACTTATTTGGTACATTGGGTGTGTCTTCAAATCCTCCTTTGCTTTTAAAATATTAAATCTTTTTGTTGAACAATCTTTTTACTGCCCACGTGCAGATTTTCTCATACTGTTCTTCACGGAAGCTATTTTCTATTGTGCGGTTGCTGTTTTTCTTCTGCTAATAAATCACGTAAGGAGGCCCATTGAGCAAGATTGTTGCGCAATCAGTAACAGAACCAAGGCTCCTCGGTTGGGATCACGAATCTCTTCTGTTACTGTTTTAGCATTAAGTCTTACTATTCCCATGGTGACGATGGGCTTGGTGTGGCCGTGGACCGGCCCTGCTGCTTCTGCTACTCTCGCTCCATACCTAGTAGGTATCATGGTCCAATTTGCATTTGAGCGATACGCCAGAAACAATAACTCGCCATCATGGCCTGTCATTCCTATTATATTTCAAGTAAGGACACTTCTAACTTAATTCCGGCTTGTGTATCTTTTAAATTCCAAATTTGGTCGTCTGTTAAACTCCAAATTTGGTCGTGTAAAAACAATATATGCATGTTCTATACATGACAGGTTTATAGATTGCACCAGCTGAATAGAGCAGCGCAATTGGTGACAGCCCTGTCGCTCACAGTGAGAGGAGCGGAGATGACACCACATAATTTGGCAATAAACGGCTCTCTGAGTGTACTCCTGAATGTCCTTCAGTTCCTAGGGATCGTTTGCATTTGGTCCCTCTCGAGCTTCCTCATGAGGTTCTTCTCTTCTGCTACCACGACCAAACGTGAGGCGTGAAAATGACAAAAAGGGTTAGTTTAACTTTCATTTTACCCTTTAGAGAAAAGAAGTCCATTTGGCCTTGAGTTGAGTTCACTAAAGAGTTTCAGATTTGCTCTATTTTGTAGGTTTTGTTCTGCTTTGTTGGGTAGTCTGAAAATTGAAGCAAATGTAAAAGGTTTACTTGAGGACTCAGTGAATGATGATGACAACTTCAATACAATGGCAGAGAAAAGTCCTTGAAGAATGTTATATCCAGGATTGGACTTAGTTATCAGAACTCAAAAATGTCAATCCATTATTTCATGTACATTAGCTACTTCTATAGAGAGTACACATCGTGTGTTTGGGAAATTTGTTGAGGACACTTTGAAAAGAACTCAAAATACACATTTGTCAGATACAAGTTTTGAATGAAGAGAATGGCTATTGGGCCTCTTTTCTCTGTTTTGGGCTTGTGTTGTATTATTGCCCATTGGGCTTTATGGATTTTGCTCCATTTTCGAAATCTCTTCCATGCTCTTTTTTTTTTTTTAAATGACATAATATTTCTAATCTACCCATAAATCCTTCTCATCCCACTGCTAACATGGTTCGAACTCATAACCTCTCAACCAAAAGTGTCTAACCTTCCATGATCTTTGATATGATGTCTTTTTGCTTATAAAAAATACAAGAGGAGTAGATGAATGGAAACGTATAGAGTCCTCTTTGTTGAATGCAATTTGGAATAAAATCATTATAGAATTGGAATTTAATTTAATTCATTAATAAATATATGAATGTAAACTTTTTTTAAGGTAAAACGAATTTTATTAATTAAATAACAATTAACCCCGCATCAAGCCGGACAACTGAAGCTACAGATGGTGGGACACCTCTCACAATAATTTCAGCTATTATTAGTTAAATCAAGCTTGGCCAATTCGCGAGCCATTTGAATATGGGCAAAATAAAGAAGAACACATGTTTCGATAGTGGATCGTACACAACACTTTTCGCTAATGATTCCTCCAAAGTTGTTCAACTCGACCTGTTTAGCATCATGTAGAGGCACAGCCTCCACCTCATACGAATGGAGAAACCCCGTGATCTTGCTGCAGACCGTATTAAACCAGCTTCCCCGATCAACCCTGCGATCAATATGGGGATCGCGAATCTTTAAAAATTCAAGTCTTCTCAGCTCTTTTGGTTTAACAAGATCTACATATCGCCACCAGAGACTCCCTGTGATGTATTGAAACTTAAGAAACCCGAGACTCCCTAGTTCGATATGTTTGCATAAATCTGTCCACCAACGCCAGAGAACTCTGATTCCCTCCCAGTACCGATCTATCAACCAACCAAAAGCAAATCGCCAGAGTTTTCTGACCCTTCCCCCGATAAGCCCCGCACAATCATCACCACCATTCCCG